>JAKEYF010000212.1:0-100732 GCA_021527775.1 Lactarius sanguifluus | reverse complement strand
CTTTCTTCGACCTTTCAGTTTTCTTTCACCGTGCCTTGACCTGGGCAACGGAATATATCGTTGTCCCTGTCGAAAATATGGTGGGTTTACCTTTTTTTTACACCTTGGCATCACTAAATAAACCTTTCAGCTCGTGTACCTCGATTACACAATGGTGATAAATTTCCACGCTGACATCCGAATCTTCGATGCGACCAGGGAGCCGATCTTCAACGAGCAGATCGACGTCGGGCCACTCGTGCTTCCACGTCGTGAGGGACAGCCCGACCGCGCTTAGGGTATGGCGAGGGAAGGCACCACGCTGAGATAGAGTCTGGGATGCAGTAGCTGGAGGTCGTACGTCCGGGGGAAAGGACACGTAGGGTTCGGCGACGTGCAAAGAGATAGTTGATTTCATTGAAAAAAGATAACATACGTGGGCCAGACATTCTACTCGTCAGAAAGAGGAAAATTGATGAGTCCGTTGCCAAACCCTTTTCGGTGGTCAACACAAGTATGACCAGCATGGGTGGGAGGACAACGAAGGGGCGACGGATAGTAGCCTAGGCATTGAACAAACGAGTGAATGAAAAACGCGAGCAGACAGACAGTGAACTTATGAAAGTCTCGTCCTGAGAGCTCGTCGATACCCATCTCCCTCACGTTTGAGAGACAGCCCCAGTCCCAGTGGTCGAAACCATCCCAATCTACTACAACGTCGCGTACGGCCCGAACCCAACGTCGCCACGAGTTCTTGTCACCAAAAAGTCGGGATTAACACCGCCCTTCGACGGGTCCCACATCTCCACGATCTTGTTGAGTGTAAGGTTTTGACCTTTCCATCGCTTCTCGAAAGTGGACGGGAACTGGATGCGTTCCATTTCCCTGATCTCCTCATACACGTGGAACGAGTTGAGGTGGTATACAACCACCTGGCGGATGTCAGTGTCATCCGCTGTGGCCAACTGGACGTCGCAATGGCAAGACAATCGGCTCGTGGGGTTATACCGCCCCGCAGCAACATCGGCACTCCGCTCATCGCCGAAAAGAGAGAGCCCCCGTACTTCCAGAACACCTTGGGGTCGAAGGTCAACAGATTATTCCCGTTGTGCTTGGGCCACTGTTTCTTCCAATATGTGTTTCCCAGAATGGACCTCCATTCTTGGGTGGTGAGGGCCGGAAGGTCACGCTCGGGTCGATTCTTGATTTCATCGAAGAGTACAAGGTAATGGTGATTGTAGATGCGTTGGTTCTGGGGCTCACCACCCCAGAAGAGGTGGACGGGGGGAAACGCGAAGCGACGAGGTGACACCTGGGAAGCGAGATTGAGGTAGCTGATGTGGTTCAAGGCATGCGTCCAGACTTCTTGTATCCCTGGGGACCAGTCTGGTGCTGCCCCAGCATCGGTGAGGCGTCTCAGTTCCTGGTTACTTGGATGAGTGGCCAGGGAGGCCATGATCGTCTTGGCCTTTTTGGCTCTGCGACCGGCTATGCACAAGTCATTCTCCAGGTCAGGAAAGATACAGAATGGGCTCACCTTCGTCGTTTGTTCTGTTTTTTGTTTTGTCCAGCTTACGCTTGAACTCCTTCGTCGGATTGAAGGTATCCAAACGCTCCACGTAACCCCGGGCAGCGGTCTCCAGTTCTGTCAGGACGTCGCGCACGAGTGGGGGGTAGTACCAATGAGGAAGTGAGTGAGTGAGGGGCTGGAGGGACATGGGCTGTGCCGTGCACGATTTGCGAGGCGACAATTTAACTTCCTTTGCAAGGTCGAGCACAAACATTGACTTGTGAACGAGAAGGAAAGCCCTTAAGGACCGGCGCACATAGGTCTCATACAGCTGCGCGTCTTCAAAGATGGCGCCCCGAGTTGGTGCACGAATGGGAGACCAAAAGTCGTCACCAGCGCGAATATCCTTCCACCAGTCCAAAAAAGCATGGAGCTCCAAAAGATACCGTTGAAGGTTTCGAAAAACTTCGACGAAATCCCGCCAGGCCCCGAAGCCATCCTCCAGCCGGCTCAAGGCTGCAACCGCCCTAACATACGCTTCCATTGGGTGTCGAACAGGAGAAAAGAATGGGTCGGAAGAAATGGTTTTAAATGGATCTTGCACAGCAGCTTTGATAGATATCCATTCCTTCGTGAGCTTGTCCAACAAAGTAGGATTGACGACCCGGATGTTGGAATTGTCGGGATGAACTCGCCACATCGACTTATCAACGGAGTAAGTGAGGACGTTGGAGGTAACGGTATTTGACTGGGGCAGAGGTATCCAGGCGAGGTACGGGAATTCACGCCGGTGCGGCTGTGGATATACCGTCCACTCGTGAACCCCCCAGAAACCATCTGTGCCGATGATAACTTGCGACTGGGGAGGGGGGTCGGGATGGCGTCGGTGTTGGCACCTAGTATTACGAATCCGGATCGCCAGGCATCGGCGTCGGCCCAGCACGTATGGGGAGGAGGAGAGGGCATGAACCTGCTCATCCAGAAGTCAGTTGACGCAAGTGTGCCAAGAAAAAGGGACGACGAACACGACAGTCAGCACCAAGATACTAAGCGAACAACGAAAGCGAAAAGTCCTGGAGCCCAAGGTACGTTGAGTCTGATGGTCCAAGACAGAAGGGGGGTGGATCCACTGAAGACAGCCAGACAATGTTTCAGTCTTGCAGCGGGAAGTAGGCGCCTTAGATAATGAACCTACGTTCATGTCTCACGATTCTCGGCTCTGAACTTCACTCGCAACAAACTACTCGAACAGTAAATATTCATTGTCTGGCCGTATTTTGTGGATTTTACTGTTACCCCCCCTGTTGCGCCGTTCCAACCGTCGTTTCTCTTTACCTCCCACAAACGCCCTGCGCATATTTTTCTAGTCTTTAACCGCTACCCCTCAGGCCTTCCACCTTGGTTGTGAGTTTGGCCTTGTCTTTTTCCTTTAAGCATTGGCGTCAACTAACTTGGGACGAGCAGAACCATGCCTACTCCTCCCCCCGGAATCAATTATACGGCTGGGCTTCTGCTGACGACTGGAGGCCTGAATTTATAATACTAGGGTGCTAACGTCAATGCCATCCCAACTCCCCCTCCTCAAACAGTGGTTATTATTGGCACAGACGGCTTCTGGGGGGCTCACGAGTGGACGGTTTACCCTCAGTTGTATCGCCATCAGTTTCCCTACCTCGCGTGGATCCCCATACCATTGCCACATACTTCTATTCCTTCTGATGTTCTTACTCGCTCCGTTGAGAAGACCATGTGGCAAGCACACAGTCACACACCCAACACGCGAGTCATTAATCCTGCTCTGTTGGACGAGCTCACGAGGGGAATGGACGTCTATCGAAGACGCCGTACAAGATCTGTTTAAGACCATCTCCTCCAATCCATCCTTTTCTTATGTTCAGCACCCAAAGGAAGCCTGTGTCAGGGCGGTTGTGGCCTTGGGACGGCTGGAGAACGATTTCGGAGCTTGGCGGGATTCGTCGAGGTATATCGAAACCTTCAGCGATCTCTTTTGGAACTCAGGGCATTTTTAAGTTGGTGGAAGGATGCCTGCGCTAGTGACGACTTTCAATCTTCCATTCGTGCGCCAACTCGGGGCTCCATTTTTTACGACAAGGATCTGTTCGCCAATCATGCACGCTGGTCTGTAGCGGCGTTCCTTCTCATTCATAAGTCAATGTTTACACCCGATCCCGCAAGAAAGTTTCGTTGTCGCCTCGCACATTGTGCGACGCACGGCCCATGCCCCCCCACCCCCCCCGTCACTCTCTTCATCATTGGTACTATCCCCCTCTCGTACAAGACATCGTGATGGATTTGGAGACCGCTGCTCGAGGTTACGCGGAACGCTTAGACGCCTTCAATCCAACGAAGGTGTTCAAACGTACACTGGACAAAATAGAAAACAAGCGAAACGACGAAGGTAAGCCCATTCTGTATTTCATTGGCTTGGACTGATGACCCGTATAGCCGGTCGCAAGGCCAAAGTGGCCAAGGTCACACAATCGCACCTGGAGCTGAGACATCTCACTGACGCAGCGCCAGACTGGTTCACAAGCCACATGAATCTGGCTGGATGCTATGAACTATGTCAAGGACCTCGACTTCGCTCCTACAGTGTCACACCGTCGCTTCGCGCTCCCCCCTGTCCACCTCTTCTGGGGTGGTAGCGAACAGAACCAGCGAACTTATTATTATCATTTCTTCCTCCTCCACCAAGAAATCGTGTCCCGGAGAGCAACAGAACGGCGCTTCCAGGCCTCACCACCCAGGAATGGAGGTCGGTTCTGGGAAATACGTACTGGAAGCAACAATGGCCCCAACACGACGGGAAACGTTCACCACATGACAACACATTCGACCCCCGATGCGTTCTGGAAGCACGGAGGCCCTCTCTTGTTTGGCGACGAGCTGAGTGCGGAGATCGCTGCTGGGCGATTCGACCCCACAAGCACACTCCCATGTTGTTGTGCCGTTCGAATGGACACTGCTGACGACCCAGACGTTCGACAGGCAGCTTTATACCAACTCGCTCGACGACACTTATTCGAGGAGATAAGAGAAATGGAACGCCTCCAGTTCCCAGACAATCCCGACAACCGCTGGCTTTTTAAATTCCCTACAATTTCCAGCATCACGAGGTTGTTCGGCCCTTCAAGTCACGAATATGTTGACCCCCACTTTCACGTGAATGAGAGATGGATGGCATGGGCTCTCAGACTGCGTGATATTGTAATGGGCTGGGACGGGTTTGATCGCTGGGACTGGGATGGCCTCCCGGATGTCGGGTCATTGAAATCCTTGAACATGTTGTGGATATGGAGATCTATGGATGACATTCGCAAGTTCATTATCCGTCTCCTTGCGTTCCTCATTCATTCATTTGTCACGCGCCTTGGTTACTATCCGTCTCCTCTGCGTTATCCCCCCACCCTCAATACTCATTCTTGCGATGACCCGGATCACCGCACAAAGTTTGGCACTAATCGTTCCATCTCTCCTTTCCGCCAGGACTATGTATACGCCCAACCTGCCGACAGCGATACCCAGCCCGCCAAGCAAGTCGCGTCATCCACGGCGCACAGAAACGCGCACGCCACCGGCATACCCCTCCGCGAGCCACCTAACGAAGTACGCACCAAGACTACTAAGCGGGCCCAGCGCGAGCGCAAGCGTCGCGCGCGCCAGCTGTGCATCCCAAAGAGTAGGACGGTTAGCGAGGCGGGAGAGGATGAAGCGGGTTTCGCGTGGAAGGTCTGAGCAGCGAGCGTCGTGCGCGTCTGCTGGTTGCGTACCAGCTCCGTGTCGTCCCCGTCCCCGTCGATGGAGTCGTACTTCCCCGCGTCGTCGTCATGTGGGCGGTACGACGTACGCTGTCCTTCGATGCCGTCTCCGTGTGCACGCACATGCGCGCCGCGCCCAATGTATCTCGTTCAAATAAATATAAATTGTTGCATACCATCGACTATATGAGTTCCCTGCCCCCAGACGTGATCATGTAGACGGTACTAAATATGTCTTTCCTGTCAAGTGCGCGGCAGGCAAGCAAAACCAGCTAAGTTGCACGTGACTGGAAATTATGACTCAGTTTGTTTACATTCACTTTACATTCACACGCTCCTCACCTTCGCATTCTCCCCCTCCCATCTACATGTTTCGCTCTACCTATCCGCTGGTTCCACTTCCCACATGTCGCCCCTCACGGGTAACCTCGACTCGTTGTCTGGTTACTTTGGTGGGAGCGTTCGATGTCCCCCCCCCTTCGATCTTTGTTGGCCCATATTCCACCCGGGACTGCACAACTTTCTAATGGTGAGAGCATTTCGCCCTCCCTTTCCCGTCTTCATGACCTGTTTTCTGTTATCAATGTTCCCCTTATCCGACACCACCCCTCACAGATCAACTTGACTCGCTGTCGGTTGTCTGGTGGGGTGTTCTTTGCTCGGTGGGGGTGTTTATTATACTCCTTCTTTTGTGTTCCCCCCATCCGACGCCACCCCTCACGGGCTAACTTGACTTGCCGTCGGTTGTCTGGTGGGGTGTTCTTTGCTCGGTGGGGGGTTTTGTTTTTTGTTTTACGCTCTTCCATCGCTGATGCTCCCCCTGTCCGACACCACCCCTCATGGGTCAACTTGACTTGCCGTCGGTTGCCTGGTGGGGTGTTCTCTTGCTCGGTGGGGGTGTTCATTATGCTCCTTCTTTCATGTCCTCCCTATCCGACGCCACCCTTCACGGGCTAACTTGACTTGCCGTCGGTTGTCTGGTGGGGTGTTCTTTGCTCGGTGGGGGGTTTTTTTTTTACGCTCTTCCATCGCTGATGCTCCCCCTGTCCGACACCACCCCTCACGGGCTAACTTGATTTGCCGTCGGTTGTCTGGTGGGGTGTTCTTTTGCTCGGTGGGGGTGTTCATTATGCTCCTTATTTCGTGTCCCCCATATCCGACGCCACCACTCACGGGCTAACTTGACTTGCCGTCGGTTGCCTGGTGGGTGTTCTTTGCTCGGTGGGGGGTTTTTTTTTTACGCTCTTTTCCATCATCGATGTTCCCACTGTCCGACACAGGCTAGCTTGACTCTCATATCCATCGTCGGGACCGCTATTCCAGCTCACTAATGGATGTTTATTTGCTAGGGATTCCTCCCTCCCTTCAGGGAGGCACATTTTGCCTCCGCTGCTATTATAGTTCATGGTCTCGCCTCGGTGTGTCATTCATCCAAAGTTTAATCGTTTCCTATCTTACGCCTGCATTCAGTGGACGCGGCTGAGCCAGCGCAGATATAACCCGTCACCAGAGGTGTAAGTTCTTCTACCCCATCTATCTCTTACCCCCCTAATCTCAGCAACGCATACACCGCATCTGTTGCGCAGCTCCGCACGCTGCATGTCGTGACGCGCCTCGCAGCGCAGCAGGTGGCCATCGCGCACGGCACCTCGGGTCATCCACGACTGCGCGTGGCTTTGGGACTGAGGGCACCATGTCAGAGGCGAACGAGGATAGTATGGGGCCTGCATGCCGGCGCTGGCGCATGGTGCCACGCTCACTCCATTTTACAGGTTCGACCCTCTGCTACCGTGGCTCATGGTCTCATCTTGGTGTGTCATTCATCTGAAGTTTAACCTTTTCCTATCTTATGGCACCAAATGGCAGTGTGGTCCTGTGCGGTGGTAAATGATGTCGAGTTCATGTGACACCGCCGCATCCACCACGCGCAAAGACCTCTGCGCGGGCGCTGGCCGAGCCAATGGCGCCGTGCGTGTGCAGCTCAATGTCCTCTTCATATGATTCTCGCGATGCGACGCAGCCGTGCCGGAGAGCACGCCTTTCACGACGCGGGTGCAACGATCGTGATGGACGCTTTCGAATAAGCGCTCAGCTGTCTGCGGGAAGTTTCACTCCATTCTACAGGTCCGGCCCTCTATTTGCGGCGTCCCGGTAAGTGCTCGCTACTACAGCTCATGGTCTTGCCTCAATGTGTCATTCATCCGAAGTTTATTTTAGTATCACGTAGAGTGCAGGCAAGAACTTTCGCATCGTTTTACGGGTTTAGCCCATCTGTTTGGCAACATCCAGGTGAGTGATCTCATTTTTCTGCTATACAACTAACGCGCTCTAATTTCTCAGGTTGTCACCCCTATCAGGTTCTCGTCTTGGGGCTGGGGTCTAGGGAGTGATGCTCCTTGTCTCCGCTGTCACCGGACCACCCGTTAACCTTATTCCATTCCTGTTCTTAGGTCCGTAGCCGACGTGTTCGCAGCTTAGGTCCGCATTTCATATTCTCTTGCATATAATGTACTGATCTTATTGACGGCAATCTTCGTCCAAAGCTATGAAATGTATTTTTTTTTTTAAAAGTTCCGGGACTAACTGTGCTAGCTACTCTTGTGAACCGCTTTAGTGCGTTGCGAACCACTCTAGTGCATTGTGAAATAATGCCCACAAGGTCCGTAGGTACACCACCTTGCCTCTTCTGTAAAGTTGATGTATTTGAGTTTCGGATCTTATGCACGTGGCATGCGGAATTCAGGTATAAGAAAGGTCTACAACTGGACGACATCTCCACCAACATTGTGTTCGATAGTACGACTATATGGCTCGCCCAAAAAAGAAGAGCAAGAGTGCCATACAGGTCACTCAAGACCATGGTAATGGTAGTCGTGTTATGCGCTTCCGACTTGCAGGTTGGTTCCTTGGTTTAACAGATCATTGCTCGAGCTAAACTCCACTGGTCAGTAACTACCCCAAGTCAAGTGCCCCCCCCCCCCAAGTCAAGTGGGGGACGTACTAGCTTCTGCGAGAAGCCAACCCCCTGTTGAAGAGCCGCATCTATCAGTGGCAGCGGTAGCCACGGCTGAAACTTCTGCTCTCAGTGTGGCGGCGGTAGCCACCACTGATGCTTCCACTTTCAGTGTGGCGACCGCAAGAGCTGCTGCTGCACAGCCCTCAGTCACCTCTATTCCCTATCCACTGAGTAGATCCACAAGTCCTGACAACGAGTTCCCGAACCTAGGTGATATTTCAGGTGATGAGGATGAGGACGAAGTAGGAGTGCCACCGCCAATGACACCACGCCGCCCTGGGGTTGATAGGGCATCACTTTATTCACCGACCGCACAGAGTCTCAACCCCGTCACACCAGGTCGTACACTGGGTCGAACACCAGGCCGAACACCAGGCCGAACACTGGGTCGAACGCCGGGCCACCCACGAACTGGTCAACGAAGGACGTTGCGTCGAGATGGTCCTGCAGGCAACAGGAAGCGGCGTGCTGCACAGGATGTGTGGCACTTTTTTGCGGAGAATGATCAGAGGCGACGTGAATGTTTGCTATGCCGGTGAGTACCCTTTTAAAACCTCTAATGTTGACTGAATGTGCTATAGGAAACGAGTAAATGATCTACAGAGTGCAGGCGATCAACATCAGGTCAAGACGTTCAGCTTAACTACAGGGTCAAGCAACCTTCGAGAACACCTTGTTGACTGTCACCGGAATGAATGGGTGAAGTCATGTGTCGACCTAGGGCTCACTATCAAGGGCAAAGATGGGTTGGCTGCAAGGGCCGCATATGAGGTTGAACACAGTGGTGGTTACTTAACGAATCCATCATCAGTGACGTCTGAGGATTGCCCCCAGTTCAGTCCTGAGGCATTTGTTGATGCTCTTGTTGAATGGATTGTTGCCAATGATCAGGTACGTACTATTTCTTGTGTTATATATATACTAAGCTTGCTATATAGTCTATCAATGTTATCGAGTCTTGTCAACTCCGTAGGCTCTTTCGAATGCTGCGACCTGATTTAAAGGAGCACGACATCCCTCATCGCACTACCCTCAGCACACGTGTGACAGAGGTTCATGACGAATACATTGATGAGCTTACGTCACAGCTCAAGGTATTGTTTAGATTATATCCCAGGCGCTATTGCTGATTCCCATTTTAGAAAGCTATTGGCAAGATATCGTTAACTACTGACATCTGGTCAGATATACAGCTAGTCGCGTTCATGGCTGTTACTGCGCACTGGATTGAGGAGCAAGCAGAAGACACCCTGGATGGTCCAAGAAAGAAGCTTGTTCTACGCTCAGCTCTCATCGGCTTTCATGTGGTGCCAAAAGGTCATGACGGAAAGCAACTGGCTCATATCCTGTTCTCCATTGTTGAGCGGGTGCAAATTCTTACCAAGGTCAGTGAGTACTGTATTATAGACGGCTATTATCTGATAGTATTATAGATTGGATGGATTACTATGGACAATGCATCTAACAACGACACAATGATGGTAGCATTTGGTATGTTGTTGAAAGCACGTGGCATTAAATTTGATAACTTCAAGCGACACATCCGGTTTGATCTTTTTTGTTGGGTGTCGATAATTTGTTGATTACTGTCTAGCTGCTTTCCACATGTCGTAAATCTTGCGTGTAAGGCTGTTCTTGGAGCCATCACAAATATGGACTTAGCCAATGAAGACTCGGACATCACAGCAGTTGTGCATGATGACTACGCACCTACAAATGACTTCGGTGAGGCAATGTCAAAGGATCCCATTGCAGTAATTCGCAATGTGGTGCGAATAGTAAGTACTTCATAGTCATCATGGTGTTTATATTAACAGCAGTAGATCCGTGCTTCAGGCGTTCGCCGACAGGCCTTTCTCACACTTCAGCATACACATCAGCAAACATCGCTTCAACCTCTTCGTGACTGCAGTACACGGTGGTCGTCAACATTCTTTATGATTGAGAGGGCATTGGAACTTCAAGAGGTAACGTGTTCATGTTTTTTGAATGTCAGTAGTAATGCTAATTGTGTCATGTTTAGTCCATTTCAAGTTACCTACTGAACGAGCCTGTACTACAAAGTTATCACCTCAGTGATGAGGAATGGAACGCACTTGAGGTCTGCAAGAAAATATTGTCGGTATGTGACAATTTTTTATGTGTGGAGTTGTTATGACATTTGTTACAGGTTCCACACTCCTTTCAGCAGCGCTTGTCGGCGGAGAAGACACCGACTTTGTGTCACGCAATACCATCATTTCAGGCAATGCGCATACTATGGAGTCGACAGAAGACGGAGATGCCCCATGCATCTGCTGTCATAGATGAGGGGCTTGAAAAGCTAGCTCACTATGAAGCACGCATGTCAGCTGTACCTGCATATATATTGGCAACGAGTAAGTTCAGCGAATATGTATTGGTATTTAACTAATTATATTTTCAGTTCTTAACCCAACTATGAAACTTCATTGGTTCGAAAAGAACATGCCGTCTCAAGTTCCAAGAGTTAAACAGATGTTTTTGGATGAGGTGAGGCCAATTATGTTTACCAAAGTAGAATTGTTGCTGACAACCATCTAGCTTCGTCTGTACAAGCCCACTGAAAGCAGTGACTTTGGGTCACCATTTTGTGGAGATGATGACTGGGCAGCCAACCTGCTTGGGCTGGGATCAGCCCAATTGGCGACGACCTCTGGTTCTGAGCGGGGTGTGGAGGCCGAGTTCAATGCCTACCTCTTGGACCCCATGATGTATGCGACGCCACTTGCATATTGGCAGGTAAGTATTTCTGTTTGTTTTGACACCTTTTTTAATGTATGACCTCTAGGAGAACCGACACCGATACCCAACACTTTTCACCATGTCTGCAGATATTCTGCCCATTCAAGGCTCTGCTGTTCCATGTGAACGTGTCTTCTCTTCAGCAAAGGAGACAATGACTGCACGCCGTAACCACATTACACCAGCATTGATGGAAGCTCTTCAGATGCTAAAGTTTTCATTTCGTGGTGGCCGCTCACTTGACTTCACAGATTGGCTCAAGGCAGATGTGGAGAAGAAGGCTATGGAAGCTATTCTGGAGGTCAAGAATCATCCAGCCAGTAAGCCATTGGATTTTTTACAGTCTTTTGAGGGGAACGGTGAGGATGAGTGGTCGTAGTTGTAGCCACTTTCATGTGTACGCAGAAATTTGCTGAAAAGCCTCTTGCTTACTAGTACGGATTCATAGGTGTGACCAATGCACATGGGTCACAGGTGGGATTTTTAGCGTTCCTCAACCTAGAGAAAACCCATACCTTGTAAATGGAGAGTGATTGCCTCACGTTCCTCGTCGCTCACTCCCCCCCTTACTTTTTCCCTCTACTTATTTAGTTATTGGTCCCCCTGTATGCACCTTCACGCAGCTGAAGTCGACGAGCTATAGGGATCGTCACGGGCTGGCAAAACCTGTACGGGCCACGGGTACAGGTCATGCGGATACGGAGAGTAGCGATTTCCCAACCACGCAATACCCATGGGTATAGTCACTTTCAACCATCATTGATGCCACCGCTGCACCTTCTCCCTTTCTGTCAGCCTTTTCTCTTCACCCCGTCCTCCCGCCCGTCGTGCATCCCTGGAATTCTATATCCAACCTGGGTTATCCACTGCCATACACGCCCTTCCCACTTGCGCCCAAGTCTCGCTCTTCGCACCTCTAAATATTTTGACAGCATTCCTCATGCAGTATTTGCCACAGCGCATGCGTCCCCAAGGCGCATCTTCGGACAGCGAATTCGATCTGGACCCCCTCGACGAAGATGATCCACCGCAAAGTACTTCGACAATGGCGTAGTAGCCTTTCGCTCACGCATATTCCCTCGACACTCCAAGGGCATCACCGCCCCTGACCAGCTCAGAGCCGGTGAGACAGAAACTGAGGCAGGTGAACTGGTAAGGATACCTCGCCCACCCCAGTCATCTCGTCTCATCTCTCAGACTCTTCTAATACTACAGGTGGCTCAACGGCGCCTCTCTCCCTCGTCTCACCTCTACCTCGATCTTGGCATTCTCACATGTATGTTTCAGTTCTTGATACGCTAAGTGTTTTTTTTTGGACTTCATGATGATTTCTACTGACTTGAGGACCATGATTTCTCAACAGAGCCACATGACGACGGTGATGAGGTGACGATGCGGTGACCACGACGGTGATGACGGGGTTATGGTGACCCATGACAAGACCACGACAGCGACGATGTGACATGATGGTGGCAGCAACAAATATGATGGACAACTATGACGAGGCGACGGCAATGGCAATGGCAACGGGGCAACCACGAGGCAGCCACAACGGCCACGGTGACAGCGATGGCGACGGTGACTGACAAGGCAACATGACTCCACAACAACCACATGGCGACAACGATGACAGTAGTACTAGTGCTCGCTCAAGACCAAGAAAGCTAAAACCAAGGTGCGTGCTCACGGTGCCCAGATCGTTCATCGATACTAAACAAATTCTAGCTTTACGCAGAGATCAAAATTCACAACGCGCTAGATCACCCCAACATCATCCAGTTCGTAGATTGCTTCGAGGATGACGAGAACGTATACGTGACCCTTGAGCTTTGTCCCAGCGGCTCTCTCATGAACATGCTCCACCGTCGTCGCGTCTTCACAGAGCCAGAGGCACGGTTTTTCATGGTGCAACTCATTGGTGCCTGCCACTATATGCACACCCACCAGGTCATCCACCGTGACCTTAAGCTAGGCAACCTTTTCCTTGACGCGGACATGAACATCAAAATTGGCAACTTTGGTCTGGCAGCGCTGATCGAGAGCCCCGGCGAGTGGAAGAAGACCATCTGCAGCATGCCCAACTATATTGCACTGGAGGTATTGTTCGACACTATCCGAGCATGCAGGCTCGAGCGCGCGATAGGAGGGTGCGGTTGAGGTGCTCGGCGACGCCGTTCTGCGAGGGCGAGTCATGCATGGTGAGCTCGTGCTTCGTTCCCCATTCTGACAGGTGCGTCTTGAATGCACTCGACAGGTACTCGCCGCCCCGATCCGTCCTCAAGCACTTGATCCGCGCACTTCGGTGTTCTGGCCACCCAAGCTTCAAACTGCTTGTAGGCCTTGAACGCGTCGCTCTTTTTGGCTAGGAAGTGGAGGGAGATTTCCCGGGAATGTTCGTCTGTCAGGGTAAGCATGTACACTCTTTTTCCTATGCTTTGAACTGGTGCTGGCCCCCAGATGTCAGAATGGACTCGACCGCCATATTCCGTTGCGCATGGCATCGCGCTCTCCTTTGGAAACGACTTTTCAGAGGCTTTCGCCCGTTCGCAGGGCTCGCACAGCCCCGCGGGTGCCGTTGCGTTAACCAGCCAGACCCCGACCATTCCGCTTCGCACAGCGTCCCTGCATGCCTCAATGCCAACATGTCCGAGCCGTCGATGCAACTCGTCGATGTGCACCACAAGCTCTCCTTCGGACGTTGCAGCAGCGACGTTGCCTGGCATGGGGAGGCGGTACAGGCCATTGTCCAGAGGTATGTCGGCTATTCTCTCCCCTTTCGGCGTGTTAACAAGCATGTGGCCAGACTTGGTGATGAAGGTGTAGCCTGCGCGGTCCATGACCAACATCGATATGAGCGTGAAGGCTATTCCGGGGCAGTGGAGTACATTCTGTAGGATCAGACGGATTGTACTCCCTCCATTTGGCAATGACATCTCCACGTTTCCACGCCCAACAGCTTGGAAATTCGTCTTGTTGGCAGCGGTGATTGGGATGGGGTTGATTGATGTGTAGTTGGTGAATAGCTCACGGTAGGGGGATATATGCGCGGTGCATCCGCTGTCGAAGACAGCGCACGCTGCTCATTAAACAAAATAGGCTCACTGGAGCTACAACGATTATGGGGCAGTACTAGTAGAAATGTATTTGTATTTAAACTAGATTACACACTGTCCAAGAGCCCACTCGAATGCGGGTACAAGTAACCCGCCAAACCTGTGTCCAAAATTGACTTATAAATTACTTGGTAATTTTTAATAAATATAATTTCCTTTTTGGTATTGGGGGGACGAGCCATGGCTGAAGCTGGCTCTCAGCTGAGCAATTCCAAGCTCCGCCCCAGTTAATGGCTCTGGCTCAGCTCCGGAGCCAGGAACCCCGGGAGCTGATCTCAGCCGCGCCGCGCCGCGCCAAGCTGAGCTGCGGCAACACTATGCAGATCTCCCCAATCAGGAAAGTGCTGGCTTAACTACCATATCTGGCCATTAGGTAACCGTTTCCAACATTCCCGTCGTTGTTCCTTTGCCGCCACTCCTTTGACTCTCTCCGTGGAAACTCTCTGCAAGATCGATCCCTTGCTCTCCTGGCGGTTATGTCTCGGAGCTGGATGGAGTACGAGAACGACCTGTGTCGTATCCATTGCGAGTTCGGGAAGGCAGGAATTGCTGAACTAGCTATACTATCCGGTTCACCGGATGGAATTTCATAGCCATTGTACGTGCCTTCGAGCTGTCGGCCTTGGTTGTCTTGGTGTGCTTATCTGATCTTCGATGTAATGAGGTTGTCTATTGCTTCCAGTTGCAACCGAATGGTTTTGGTATCTTGATGTAGAGCCACGTAAACATTGTGAATCGGTCCCAAGATTCGGAGCATTTACATCACTTTACATCAAGACACCAATACTGGCCTACATGACTCATCCTAATCACCGGTGGAGGGGGAGAATCGACTTGGTCCCCATCCAGAAGATATAGGGACCTTCCGTTATTCCGGCATCCCTCTTCTCTTCGTCTTCCGTTCTACCGAACGCACTGGGTGGCTCCGCGTCAGACCACGCCTCCCTGCTCAGTGTCCCTTACGGGGATCACCGCCAATCCGCTTAGTTCTTTCACATTGACAGCTTTTACTCTGCCAGATTTACGGACCCAGTCACTCACCATAATCGCGACTCTTTCCTGATTTGATCCAGAGCAGGACATTAGTTCGTGAACAACCTTATCCATTGGCTCTTCCTGCGTTATAATTTATTCGCTGATCTCCACACCCATCAGAGCGACACAGATATCGCCGTCTGCATCATTTCTCTTTCAAGTTCTACGGGAACCTCCTGCGATGGGGAGAATAAATATCCGCTAGGCCACTGTCCTAGTCATGCGTCCCACTCCACTACCTTATCTCTCCCACGCAAAGTCGAACACCCACATCCGAATCACGATGACCCCGAACCGACACCGGATAGGAAAGAATGTTCAGCGTGCGCGCGCACGCATGCACTACGTCGCTATCGCCTTCAAATAAAACATTCTTTTCACGTCTTACCCAAACAATGTACGTTTATTTCAACGCCTTCCCCAAAGTTGTTGACGACCGGTAGCCCGATCATGCACAAGACCCAGCTTCTGTAATGGAAGAGTCCGCCGAGTAGCAGGAGAAGTACTAAGCATAAGAAATGGACGGCAGCGAGGCGTACGGTGCGGCCGGATTCTCGGAGACGCACGGGTTAAGCGTGGGGCTTCTCAGCGCTCAACTGATGGACGGGCATGAATCATGAGTCGTGCCATTTGGTATGCGCGATTCGGAGGGACTGATTTAGGGTATGCCCTCGCCCACTTGGTCTATTTCGAACAAACTGACCGACATCACTAGATCTGATCCCTGCGTTGGTCATTCCTCTTGGCGCATACTTTGGCGTCTAACATCCCACTCCAAGCCTCTCTCTGATCCGACAAGTCTTTCTTGAATGGCCTCCCCGGGCTGCACGAGATAAGGGACTTTACTGGATGGGCACATGCATGAAAGTAGGCGCATTTCCAGGACTTCTTATCCGAAATTCTGAAGCAGATTTGGATCAGGCATTCGTGAAGCGACTTGGTATGGCTCTCACGACTGGGATTGATGCTTGTCTCCGATAGGCTGTGGCTGCTTGGCTAGGTGCGTATTCCCTCACCTGTACGAACAACTCGCGCTAGCAAAACACGAACGTGGCGGCGCTGCACGCGGGTGCCTGCATCGACATTTCCCGCAGACACAAAAGTCAGAGGCAAACTCAAGTGTTCCAGTATACTAGCACTGACGGTAAGCGACCCAACAAGCGCCACCGTCGCACGGGTCAGCTAGTGACATTATAGACTTTATGTTTGACTCGATGGCAATTTAATTGATGACTTGCTCGGATCGATGAAAGCGATTGAGAACCCCTTACAGCGTGGATACGAACTATGATGTTGCCAGAGTGCGTTCTTGTCTTGGTTCCACTTATCCTGATGATCTATGCATTCTCCAGCTTCTCGTTGCCAACGGAACGGAGGAGTATTATAGCCTTCTTTGGCGACACCATGGCCGGCGATGGTTACCAAGACGGCATGGCCCCTAAGCCTGCCCCGTTGGAGGCGTCGTGCGAATATAACGACCCTTTGATACTTCTGCTCTCACGCCTGCATAGTATTTGGTCTTATTCCGCATGCGTAATTTTGTCTGTCTATCTTTGGCTGTCTCCCTGATTTTCTTATCTTCGCATCGACCCTTCAGTCATCTGCAATGTACCATTTATCGAGCTGGTCCTGTACCCCCCAACTAGAGTATTCATTTTCTTGTTTTTCTCTCTCCACTCCTCTCCCGGGGCATGCGCACATATTTCGCGCTTTTTCCAATTTCTTTTGTATTTATTTCCGGACTAAGTATATGCACCGCCAAGAATCACTACACGCCCACATCAATGACATGACAGAGTGAAGTCCTACGTTTTACGCAACCCCTGGGTCGGGCAGCGCGGACATACGCGCGCCACTGACCCAGAGTTCGCACAGCACCATCACGTCCACGGGCAGCAGCAGCAGCACCGCGCGGAGCATATATCACGACGTGAGTAAGGCCACGCTCATAGCACTCCCAAGCCGCAGCGGGCTGCGCATGGTTCATTACAGAGGTAGTCCCTGCCCCTGCTGGATCACGGAGGGCGGGAAGTTACGAGGGGAACGACGTTGGCGATGCGGTGGGCCCGAAAGTTATTGAGGATGATGAGGAGTGCGGCGTACGAGCGGGTATGATACGTGAGCATGAAGGCACTCCTCCTCTGCATGCCCTGGACCGTCATTTTCGCCCGGTGAAGGACGTTCGCCGCGCCAGCAACCGCAGCGTTTAGAGTGTGAAGTACCAACCAACCCGAAATGAGCGAGCTACAGGCGTGCTTGGTTTTCTGTGTCCTGCAAAGTTCAAACCGATTTCGTCCCTTGACAGTCGTGGGAACATTCGGAACGCCACCGCGTGGGCTGGGCGGTGTCATGCGGAAGCCTCATGTTATCTAGACGCTACTCACGCTACTCCGACTCTGACCCCCATAACACTCCTCTATCCATTATGGCCCTCGCACGAGATGTAAACTCTGAGAACCAGCAAATGTCCTCGAATTCGTGCGTGATCCTCATTGACCGACTTTCTTTGTCACGACCCACTACCCCAGCCCGGACCCTTCGGCATCAGGAAGAAAGTGCGTCAATCTCTTCCTTTGTAGCGGCGTCCACTCACGAACCGTTCTTTGATAGCACTCAAAACGTTGAATCGCAAGCTAGCCTATCCCAGATACGTGTTGAGGTGACCGGTTTGTATTTATTTTCTAACTCATTGACGCCTCGGTGACTTCAGTGTTTTTGTTAGTCCTCCGAGTACACAATATTCCCCATACGAAGAGACCATTTGTCCGGAAGAGGCATTTCTTTGTCACTGTAACCAACCTTGTGACAACGAAGAAGACGAAAAGCGTTCAGATAGAGGGACATACAGTGCAATGGGACCAGCCGCTTGGCGCCTTGTAGGACTTTCCGTTCTTCAATCTTATTTTTCTGCTAAAAGCTCAGTGCAGTTCTACACAACGGTCTTCGCATCTTACACTGGTTCTTTATGAGAAACGACTCGCACACCGTAACACCGTTATCGGAACGTGTGAGATACCGATACCTGGCGCGTCCCGAAGTGGTCCGTCTTTGTCTGGATTTTCCGTTCGTTCAACTAACTGAGCATCTCGTGCGTAGATATTTCGTTCGATCTTATTAATGGCGATGGGGGTACTGGACGGTCGACGCAGCCAGCCACGCTCGACTTGACGATCACTGTGTCAGCGAACATGATGCACCCGATCAATCCTCACGACCCCCCCGAAATACCGACCAAAGGAGACGACACTCTCGCAGATGCTGCTAAATCCTCTACGCAAGACTCCGGGGAACAATTTCAATCCACGGCTCCCGAACCTCTTTTGCCCTCGCCAGATCCACTTTCCGTCGAAACTAGTCCTCCTGCGCCAGATAGCCAAGCAGAGACGTCGACTGTCGAGAGGGCTCGGATTACTCTCCGTCACGCCGAGGAAGCTAAGAAGCCGATTGATGGAGTCAATACACGGAATGGGGTCATTAGTAGAATCAAGTGGTTGATGGACACTGTTAGCCCAGTTGCAGAAGTGCGTGCAATGTCCATTTTGCCTCTCCCCTACTGAGCCGACTTTTCGTTCTCAGCTCCACCCGTTTGCAAAGATGGCATATAACTTGATTTCTGTCATCCCCAAGGCGCGTCTGTTAGCGTTATTAGTGGAAGCAAATGCTTATGTTTATTTGGGTACCAGACACTCCTAGAACAGTATCAACGCGATGAAAATGTCCTAGCCTTGCTTGAAGCCATGCGTGACGCGTTTGATTTTACGAACCACGAAGACACCTTGAAATCTATCAAGCCCGACTCCAAGCAGGCCAAAATTCTCACGCTCATGCTGCAGGATATCTGTAATTGCGGTGACTTTATCCAATCTTATGCAAAGGACTTAGAATTCTGTATGTTCTCTCCATCTACTCCCTTGGGCGGCGTTAACATGCGATATTAAGGGAAGCGGACGTTGAAGAATGTGGGCGGCGGAGCCAGCAAAGAAATTGAGGACCTATCTGCAGCCCTCGCCGAACATCGAAGGGCTTTCTTCGATCAGGCCATCATCGCCACGGAGATAACTGCGTTCCAGATTCTGGACGACGTGGGAATAATTAGAGCCAAGGTCGACTGGATATCTAATCACCTTGAGTGGATATCGAGCCAAGTTTCAGATGACAGTACGTGGCTCTCATAGCTTATCGGTTTATGAGTTATCGACCTGGTTTTCGTCCTAGGAGTAGATGCGAAGATCAGTGAAATCCCCTATGGGGCGGGCTCGCGATTCACGCCCTCCAAGGGCTGTCTTCCGGGAACGCGCACGGCCTTCCTGGACTTCATTGTCAAGTGGGTGGACGGCACTGCTTCGGAGCGTAGTCTCGTTCTGTTCGGACAGGCAGGCACGGGAAAGTCATCGATTGCGCATGAGATCGCACGTCGCTTCGATAAAATGCACCGTCTTACGTCATCGTTTATCTTTTTGCGGAAGGAGCAGCACAAACCTCATCACCTCTTCACGACTCTTGCCCGCGATCTCGCCGACCGGTATCCTTCGTTTAAAAGGGCACTGGGAGGGATCATAATGGACGACACCTCTCTTCGAGTTGGAGCTGGAACCCGTGACTATGATACCCTATTTGAATCCCTTATCCTGGAACCGCTTAAGGGCCTGCATATTGTCGGTCCCGTTCTTCTTGTGATCGACGCATTGGACGAGAGTGGGGACGTAACTCGCGGCGACGGTTTACACAAATTTCTTGCTAAGAACCTCTATAGACTGCCGCCGAACTTCCGTGTGTTCATCACCTCACGGCCGGAGGATGCAATCAAGTCTGCGTTCGTTGGAATTGGAGCTCTGTCAGTCCGCATCGAATCCATGGATGACTCGGAGCTGGCTGCCGAAACGCATGGCGACATTCTCACCTTTGTTCGGACGAAGCTCGGTTCTGACGAGTTGAAGATTCATTGCGATGCGCTGGCAACAAAGGCGGAGGGATTGTTTCAGTGGGCAGCCGTTGCCTGCGGATACATTTTAGAAGGACCTCTCGAGTTCTTTGATTTTAGTAGGACCAAATGCATAAAGCACCTTTTGAAGCTCACGGCGGATCACCATAGGCCAGATCCGTTGGACAAGTTATACGAGGAAGTTCTTAATGGATATTTTACAACCCCAGGAGCGCGGCGCCTATTCCGCTCCGTCATGGGACAACTCATTGCCGTATTTGAACCCCTCTCTATCCGATCCCTCATTACTCTACGTCAGCACCCCTCCATTGATGACGACTCTGATGCTGAGTCCGTTCGTGGAATGCTCGGTCGCCTAGGCTCATTACTAACCAATGTCAATTCATCTGATGATAATCTTCTCGTCGTTCCACTCCACACATCATTCCGTGATTTCCTGACAAATGAAAAGAAGAGCGGCGACTTTTACGTTGACCTTCGCGATTCTCATCGTCGTTTGACCCATTCCTGTCTTGGTTTAATGCTCCGCGAGCTCAGGTTCAACATCTGCAAACTCGAATCATCATATCTCGCCAACAACGATGTTCAAGATCTTAAATCGCGTATTGCTAAACACATCCCACCTGCTTTGTTATATGCCTGTTGTTTCTGGGACGACCATTTGAAGCGCATTGTTTTCGAAATCGATATGTTTGTCCAACTTCAAGCTTGCTTTGAGAAGAAACTTCTCTTTTGGCTGGAGGCCCTCAGCGTGACGAGAAACGTGGGTCTTGCTTCGCCAGCGTTGTCGGTTCTGGACGTGTGGCTAGCATCTGGTCAAGGGGTGAGTACGAATTATTGATTCGATGAGGAAGGCGAACAACTAATATGTACGATCGCAACAGGTTTCTCAGACAGAACTAGTGAAATTCAGGTCGTTCGTCAATGATGCGTCTGTGTTTATACGGCATTTCGGGATGGCCATGGCAAAGAGCGCTCCACATATCTATCTTTCTGCCCTACCATTTGCGCCGTCTCGTTCTCCTGTCTCTGTACATTATTCCAGCACATTTCCTCGAATCCTACGCGTAAAACGTGGACGATTATCTCATTGGCCATCAGCGGAGATGGTGATCCCAGTGATTGGGGGCCCTGTCTCTTCTATTGCGATCTCACCGGATGGCCAGCGCATCGTCTCAGGCTCGAGCGATGGAACAATTCGTGTGTGGAACGCCACCACGGGAGAGACAGAGGCGGGCCCATTTACTGGCTACACGAATTGGGTCTCGTCTGTGGCATTCTCGCCAGATGGCCAGCGCATCGTCTCAGGCTCGGCCGATCGAACAATTCGTGTGTGGAACGCCACCACGGGAGAGACAGAGGCGGGCCCATTTACTGGCCACACGGATTCGGTCGAGTCTGTGGCATTCTCGCCAGATGGCCAGCGCATCGTCTCAGGCTCGGCCGATCGAACAATTCGTGTGTGGAACGCCACCACGGGAGAGACAGAGGCGGGCCCATTTACTGGCCACACGGATTGGGTCTCGTCTGTGGCATTCTCGCCAGATGGCCAGCGCATCGTCTCAGGCTCGGACGATCGAACAATTCGTGTGTGGAACGCCACCACGGGAGAGACAGAGGCGGGCCCATTTACTGGCCACACGTCTTCGGTCGAGTCTGTGGCATTCTCGCCAGATGGCCAGCGCATCGTCTCAGGCTCGGGCGATGGAACAATTCGTGTGTGGAACGCCACCACGGGAGAGACAGAGGCGGGCCCATTTACTGGCCACACGGATTCGGTCGAGTCTGTGGCATTCTCGCCAGATGGCCAGCGCATCGTCTCAGGCTCGGCCGATCGAACAATTCGTGTGTGGAACGCCACCACGGGAGAGACAGAGGCGGGCCCATTTACTGGCCACACGGATTCGGTCGAGTCTGTGGCATTCTCGCCAGATGGCCAGCGCATCGTCTCAGGCTCGGGCGATGGAACAATTCGTGTGTGGAACGCCACCACGGGAGAGACAGAGGCGGGCCCATTTACTGGCCACACGTCTTGGGTCTCGTCTGTGGCATTCTCGCCAGATGGCCAGCGCACCGTCTCAGGCTCGGGCGATGGAACAATTCGTGTGTGGAACGCCACCACGGGAGAGACAGAGGCGGGCCCATTTACTGGCCACACGGATTGGGTCTCGTCTGTGGCATTCTCGCCAGATGGCCAGCGCATCGTCTCAGGCTCGGGCGATGGAACAATTCGTGTGTGGAACGCCACCACGGGAGAGACAGAGGCGGGCCCATTTACTGGCCACACGAATTGGGTCCGGTCTGTGGCATTCTCGCCAGATGGCCAGCGCATCGTCTCAGGCTCGGCCGATCGAACAATTCGTGTGTGGAACGCCACCACGGGAGAGACAGAGGCGGGCCCATTTACTGGCCACACGGATTCGGTCGAGTCTGTGGCATTCTCGCCAGATGGCCAGCGCATCGTCTCAGGCTCGGGCGATGGAACAATTCGTGTGTGGAACGCCACCACGGAAGAGACAGAGGCGGGCCTATTTACTGGCCACACGGATTGGGTCGAGTCTGTGGCATTCTCGCCAGATGGCCAGCGCATCGTCTCAGGCTCGGGCGATGGAACAATTCGTGTGTGGAACGCCACCACGGGAGAGACAGAGGCGGGCCCATTTACTGGCCACACGAATTGGGTCTCGTCTGTGGCATTCTCGCCAGATGGCCAGCGCACCGTCTCAGGCTCGGGCGATGGAACAATTCGTATGTGGAACGCCACCACGGGAGGGACAGAGGCGGGCCCATTTACTGGCCACACGGATTCGGTCCAGTCTGTGGCATTCTCGCCAGATGGCCAACGCGTCGTCTCAGGCTCGCGCGATCGAACAATTCGTATGTTGAACGCTACGACACGAAACACAGAAAATACAAGCCACCTCGACTTCACTGACCACTCCGTGATCAACGAGGAGGGATGGATATGCGGTAGTAAAGGTGAACTCCTGATGTGGATCCCGCAAACACATAGAACAAGTCTTCATCGCCCAAGTAATATCTGGGTTGCCGGCGAATGCGAGACCCGCCTCGATCTGTCGACTTTCGTACATGGGCAGAGTTGGACCACTTGTATTAACACCTAGATAGAACCGCTACAGTAGTCCGTGGATTTTCTTTAGACGACCCGAACTGTAATGTGACATACTTCAAGTTGATAATAGCTCATTGAGGTAGTAGACTCGGTCAGTCACAGGCAAGGTGTCGACGCTTTGGCACCAAGTAACGTGAGTTCGTTGAGAGATAATATCGCCGATACACATTTACGCGACGACGATGACGCTCGATATCGCCAGACACGTCGTCCCGAGTGCCTTCCCGCGGTAATCGCGCAGCCGCACCCTCTCCCGCTTCATCACGTCCAGGTTCGCGCCGAACTTCTCCTCCGCGGCGCGCAGCACCCCCTCGTCCGCCGCCAGCTCCTCCTGCAGTGCAGTGCCGTGCTGCAGCAGCGCCGGTGCAGACCCCGCGTCGCCCCCCGTGTTGTGCGCGCCGGTTGGGGACTGCGTTCAATCCGGGACGGTAGAAAGGTGGTCGACTCGTCGGCCGAGCTAAGGAGTAGGTCCACGTCCGCTGCAGCTGCGGCTGCGGGGGCCTCCGCATCCTCAGTGGTGAGAAGACCTGACACGACGTGTGAGGGTGGTGCAAGGCGTTGAATCGTTGGCAAATCGGGTTTGACGAGTGGGGATGGGCGCGGCACGGTAGGAAGGAACGGCTCTAGATGCGAGGGCTCATGAGTGACCAGCTAGAAAGGAAGGGAAATCGATAAAGGCATTCCTGCATACACACAGCGACGCACCTCATTCACGGGTAGCATTGAGGCACCCAGCCTGTCCAGCAGGCCACGGATGTCCGCGAGGCGCATCCCGAGCTTTCTGCGCATTCAACTGGTTGGCGCCAAAAGTCCCCTTATGTTTGGGTTTGAAGAGCACTCACACCGAAGGTCGAATCTCATCATCGAGCTCCACGTTTCCCAGAGGGACGCACGCACCTATAGCACACTCTCCGATTTGAGCCATTGCGTCTAGCTGCGTCCCGTACCCCAGTCGCCCTCGTTGACGGATTTGTCGAGATGCCGCACAAGGCGGACGAGGTTAACCCGGTCGCGCACGACCCGTTCTTTGACTGTCATTTCGGAGGGAAGGTACGGGACGAAGAAGATAGAAAAGGATATGACGGGCTGTAATTATGTAACTGTGTAGGTTGAACGTTGAACCATTGTGGCTGTGCACTATACCAAGACTCGAACCGTCGTCTTCTCAATTTTTATAACGGAAACTGTGATCTGTTTGCGCTATTGTTGGATTGGAATACTTATATTTAATTGGACGCTAGACCCTCCTAGAACAGTTTCAACGCGACGACAACATCGGAACCTTACTTGTCGCCATGCACGATGCGTTAACCAGGAAGACCGTTTCAAAGCGATCAGACGTGATTCCAAGCAAGCACAAATTCTTACCCTCGTGTTGCAACATGTCTGTAGTTGCTATGGCTTTATCCAATCATACGCAAACGATTTGCGATCATGTCCGTAATCTTTACCCATTTCAGTAGCCGACGTAAACATGCAGTTTACAGGGAAGCGAATATTGAAGAATACAGGCGGCCAAGTCGACAAATAAACTCGAGGACTTCCGCGCCACCTTTCTTGAATGACGAAAGACTTTCTTGGATGAGGCTACTATCACCACAGGCTGGATGATGTAGGCAGGATTTCGAGTCAGCTCGACGGGATGGGACCCAGCTGAAGTGGGTGTCTAGCCCGGTCTCAGATGCCAGTACGTAGTCCTGATACCTTGAAGGTCATGGATCTGACAATCGAATCCCATGTGGGACGGGATCGCAATCTACGCACGGACATTTCTGGACTTCATCATCGTCAATTGGGTGAGCGATCCCGCTTCCGGGCGTTGGCGTTGTCTCGTTCTTTTCGGGAAGCAGGCATGGGAACGTCATCGATTGCGCACAAGATCGCACGCGCGTCGCTTTCGACAAAATCCATCGTCTTACGTCGTCACTTATCTCTTTGCAGAACCACGACCCTTGCTCGCTCTCCGCAATATCCTTCGGTTTCCTATGAAGCTGCGCTTGGAAGGCTCGTGAGGGACAACCCCTCTCATCGAGTTGGCACACGTGACTACGATACCCCGTTTCAATCCCTTACCTGGAACCCGTTGAGGACCTGCACATCGTCGATCCTATTCTTGTTGTGATCGATGCCCTCGAGAGTCAACCGGTAGAACGGGATTACATGCATGTCTTTCTAGGAACGTCATCAGACTTCCATTGAATTTCCGCGTGCTTATCACTTCCAGACCAGAAGACGGCATCGAGTCTGCGTTCGTTGGAGTGCAATCAGTCAAGATCAATTGCATGATGGATTCGGAGCTGGCTGCTAAAACGCTTTTCTTCGGAACTCGCAGTAACTTGTTCACCTTCTGGGCAGCGATCACACCCGCGTCGATATAGACAGCGACCTAGGTTTCCGGCTGAGTACTCCCTACCAGAAGCTTTAGATGCCGATGGCCTAATGTCGAGCCCACTACACATGGCGGGCCTGCACCTACGAATCTACACATCGTTTTTATATGATTACGCTCTGATCGGCTCTGATCGTCGTCCTCGATCTGAGACCTCTCCGAATACAACGCCACACAAGGAGTACTTAAGAGCTGCCACCTGGGCCGATTCGCTCCATTGAAAGTCGCAGACTGTAGGTGATGATGCGCCCGGAGAGGCATACGGGTACTTCCTGCACAGCAATGAGTTCGACGTGCTCGAAGAGTGCGGAATGCCAAAATATGAAGGACATGAATAACATCGCAATGGCAATTGCCGAGAAATTCTGTTACCGGCAAGCAAGGTGAAAAAGTAGGACTCACGACGTACTGTACAAATCACCTTGATGGGTCGTGCCGTGGCAGGGTATTATAACAGCATCTCGGCTCGAGTCATATGGCCACGGGCGCTACTTATGGGATCCTTCCCATTTATAAAGCCGACCCCAGTAGGGGATGTCAGCGACGACTCCGTGCGTTCCCACCAGATGGCCTACTGCGATCGCTGCGAGCGGACGTTTCCCCACGACCGGGCTTATGAGCACCACAGGTCCTTCTCGGGTGCTCATTGACTCTGCGACAGCTGCGACATCGACTTTGCGAGCGAGGAGAGCCTCGACCAGCACTATGAGAACAACCTGAAACACCACTATTGCAAGGAGTGCGAACGACACTTCGATTCAGCAAACTCGAAGATGCAGCATATGGAGGCCAAGCACTGGTATTGTGAGACACACAATACGGTAAGGATCGAAGCTCACGACGACGATGATCCTGTAGCACTCAGTCGACGGCGCGTACTAGGGCTTCAATTCCGAGTACAGCCTCGAATCACACTACAGACAGAGTGATGATCATATCTATGCGAGATGAACTTTGACGACGATGACGACGATTATTGGTGCCATCTCGGGGAAGAGCATCACGCATGCGCCCGATGCCGCCAGGTTGGTTCCCCTCCCCAACGCCGCACCCGAGTCATCTGATGGCCCTGAAAACAGCATTTCATTACAAGTGATCGACTCGAGCAGCACCTCTGTATTGGATGAAGCCGGTGCGCACGACGCGCGGTAGCCCGCCAACTCGGGCATGCACCGGACTGCCCATGCGCGGGCTGCGGACGTACGTTCATCTCCGTCTGCGCTGGTGGGACATTTCGAGCTGGGGGGTGCGCGAGTTTGCAACGCTCAGCGCGCACGTGGAGAGCGCATGTGCGGCGGGATCGCACTGGACGAGGTGTAGACGGCAATTGCCGAGTGAATAAGACCTTGTATAATATTTTTCTTTGGAATTTCCGGAGAGAAAACTTGCTTAGTATGTTACTCGACTTGCCCGTTGAGATACTCTCGGAGGTACTCGTCCTCCTCGACCATCTCTCCATCTTACACTGCTCCGCCGTAAATTCCTCCCCTTCCTCGTTTCCCCTTCCTCCCTGATTGTTTGGCTTTTGTAGGTCTGCAGGCACTTTCATGCCCTCGTCGCCACCTCCATCAATCTCCAATACCGCGTCGAGCTCGCAGCCGAAGGGCTCATCGATGGATCGCCCGGAGGGCCAGCGTACACGACGGCCGCGCGAATGGACCTCCTGCTCGAGCGGCGTGTAGCCTGGCGAGCCCTGCGCCCACGACGGCGTGCATCAGTGGCGCTCGCGGGGCACTGCCACGCGTACGAGCTCGTGGGTGGGCTATTCGCCAAAGCGCTCGAGGAGTACGGCGCCGCGCGGCGGCTGGTCGCCTCGTGGCTGCCGAGCAACACGGCGGACGAGACGCGGCTCGTCGTCCACGATCTCGGCGTGCGCATCAAGGACTTTGCCCTTGACCCCGCGCAGGACCTCATCGTCCTCCTCGAGCACCGCCCCGCTGTTGGCCCCAGCGCTAATACGAGCGCCGCCACCGCTGGCGCGGATATCCGTGTCCATCTGAGGAAACTCAGCGCCGGGGCCGTCGTGCCACACCCAGAGGCCAAGGTGCCCGTGCTGTGCCGTCGTGCGCTCGGCCCCGTGCACGGGTGCATGATACAGATTGTCGAGGATGTCGTCGGGATGTATTTCTGGATGCCGCTGCATGGCGTGTTGATCTGGAACTGGATGGCTGGCGAGGAACTCGTCGTGCGTTTGCTCTCGTCCCACCTTACGTGTTCCCTCACTCAACGCGATCAGTTCATTCAAGAGGACCAGGCGCCCGAACGCATCTGGGACTTTTCGTTCCTCTCCCCGAGAGCGTACATGGTCACGACGCTCAAAGACGGCGGCGAGATCCGCATCTACAGCTTTGCGTCTCCTTCGTCGTTCAGGCGGCCAGCACACGTCGCCACGCTGCACCTTCCCACGCCCCACCCAAACCGCGCGCTGTTCGAACTCACGACGACAACGGGGCCCTTCCTCGCGCGTCCGCCCGCCGGCTCGCCGTTCTCGTTCTCGCGAACGGCGCGCGTTCACGTCTTCACGCTGCACCACGACCCAGGGGCACATCGGGGGCGATGGCAGCCGGCGTGCTTCGTCGTGCACAATCGGACGCTGATGCGCTACGTGGAGACGTACCATGACGACGGCAATGGCACGATGGACGTGCCATGGGAAGAGTGGGGTCCAGCAGGGACGCGGTTCTTCGTGCTTGCCAATGGGTTCCAGTGGCTTCGGTGAGTGCGGCGTGCGGTGTGCGGCGGCGGCGGCGAGCTGATGTGACACGGTAGCTATGTGCACGGGACGCGCGTGGTGTGCCCCGTTCTGCAGCCCTCCGGCGAGAGCCGGGTCGAAGTGCTGGACATGAACGTACATGCGTCGCGCGCCCCGACCGCTGCGGAGAAGCTTGCTGCTTCGCGGCTTGGAATTGATCTCGAGAAGCCGGTCGAGGGCTCGCGGCTGGTGTGTGAGCCGTCGGTGTTCCCTGCAGGCGGGGTATTCGCGAAGGAGGTCGTCACTAGGCTGCCGTACTACTCTGTGCCTGCGCCAGGACAAGATGAGTCGTACGTGGGATATATGATCGACGAGCAGAGATTGCTCGGACTTAAGGTGCGTATGCCCTTTGTGTCTGAGGGACAGGGCCATTCTTACGTGGAAACACTAGGCGAGCCCATTTACGGATGGTGACCTGGGCGACGTGGACGTATACACGTTTTAGGATAGCCAGAGGACTTCGCTCACGGATGCAAAATGTACGAGTTGGTATTCGATCGTGATCATACACCGATCGTGAGGTTGTGTACATTCCAATTGTGTGACGCGTCTGAGGGTAGCAACAAGGACGACGTGTGATTAACGTAATAGGCTTCGTTGTATTTATTCTATTTTTCCACAATTAGCTTAGCGCGTAGCCGGTGTTGGTCTTTTCAACTGGCCGAGTTCGTGTATGCCGCGTTGCTGCCCCCTTCCCCCAAACACGAGGCAGCTATCTCCCATCATCTTCCCCGCAAGCTGCGTTCGTCCCCGCGTTAACTCGCGCTCTCTTGCTCGCGCTCTCCTCCCTCGCTTTCAAAATTAAAAATCAAATCAAAAAAAATTTACCGGAAAAACAACAACCACCCCTGGCGACACCCAACACCCTTGGACCTTTAAACTTGTTTCCTCGTAGTTGCATACTCTACAGTCATGACACGATCTCACCCGTCTAATGCCTCTTCGCCTACCGACTCACGCTATCCTCGAGACGACAATCCGGACCCCAGTGCACCACCCGCAGCCCAGTCCTCCATCCCGTCGACCCCGACAGCCTCAATCCCAGGCAGCGAGGGTTATCCTTCATGGCTCCCTAAACGGCCTCCGCCCCCAGCACCAGGTTCCACCCTCCACTCGCTAGTCATGTTCGGCCCCGAAGCAGGGCCCGCCACGGATATCCCAACTGGCAGCCCACGCGACAGCGAACATGTCCAGGTGACGACGCCACAGCCGCCGCCCGCGCCCTTCGTCGGCGGCCGCAGGCCCACACCGCGCTCCGTCCGTATCGTCAGCATGCAGGACTCGGCGGGCGCGGCAGCATCTGGTAGCGCTGGCATGGTGTCGCGCAGGGAGACGGATCAGACGACGACGCGGGTAAGCAGCTTCCCGTTCGGGTTTGGGTCCCGTATCTGGTCCCCCGCCACCGCGTCCCCTCTCGGACACTCGCCCACGCTTCTTCCCCAGACACCGGATGCCGCGCACTCACATTCGCACGCACGTCTCCGCTCCGCTGCTGCTGCTGCTGCCGCGGCAGCGGCGGCGAGCGCGGCCCAGCCCAAGTTCCGCTCACCTGGTCTCCACCTTGAGCTGCTGCGTGATCCGTCCTGGAAGACGCGTCTCCACTTTTACTTGTTTCCCCTGCTCGTCCTTGCCCATATCCCGATACAGACGTTTCTTGATTTCAACGCCGTATTTATTTTGATTGAGTGAGTTTTTTTTTTTTTTTTCGGTTTGGTTCGTCACGGTTGACAACGCGGGTATAGAGTGGCGAGATTCCCGAATCCTGACGCCCCCGGAGTGCCTGGTTCTGGTCGCAACTGGGCTTTGGGCGTCGCCGCCTACATCGCATCCTGGGTCGTTTGGTTTTTCGGCGTCTTTCTTGGATACGAACTCTTCTACTCCTTCTACCGTCGTTGGCGCTTCCGTGAGTGAACCCTTCTATTTTTTCCCACACGGACTCACCTTTGACTTTCATCAGGTCGCCCTCTCATCCTCCCAATCTTCCTCTCGTCTCCGGCTTTCAATTTCGTCTCCATGGCGTCCTACAACCACTTTTGCTTCCTCCAGCACATCCGCAACTCGGCCTTCCCCCGTGTCAACTCGAGTGCCGTCCTCCCGTCCGCCGAGGGCTCGCTGCGCGACGCGCTTGCAGAGACTTGCTATTTTTATGCCCAGAACCTTCCCACCGTCGTGACCCTTCTCCCGCGCGCAGGCTTGGCCCTCGCGCTCCTCCTCTCGTTCTTCAGTCCCGAGCATCTCCCTGGTGGGTTATCGCTCTCCGACGTCGATCAGAGCGTCGCGCGCCGGGACGGAACCTTCTTCAATAAGGATACCGGCTCACTTTCTGGCTACGCCAAGGGTGTGTTGATCGCCAATGCCGCCTGGACGGCATGGAGGACCCTGGTCCTCCTGTTCAGTTGGTACGTTCCCACGGCCTCTTCTTTTTGTATCCCTCTTGTTTACCTTTCAATTTCAGGGTCGGTCTCTGGATATTCAGCGGGCACGGTTGCGCGGGACTCTGCGGGCCCCGTTCACGGATGGAGGAGGAAGAATTCGGTCGTTCGGCGTCCATTTATAGCGAAAAGTCCGATGCAGGCGCGGGTGCCAGTGGTACCGAGGCGCTTCCCTGGAGCTGGAAAGAGTGCACTCTCTTGCGCGTGCAAGAGGCGTACGACTTTTGTCTCACGCTCCGTGCACCGCGCCAGGCGCAGGTGGCGGGGCAGCAACCCCAAGAGGGCGGTTTCGATGGTATCGAGAAAGTGTTTGCTGCCGTTGGACTGGGCGGGGCGACCACGCAACCTCCGCAGGGACGCAGAGGCATGCTCTCGCGGGACCTGTTCGAGAGCCCGAAGGACGCCCCGTCGCGCAAGAGTAGCCCAGCAAACGGACATGGACAAGGACAAGGACAGGAAGTCGTGCCGCCCCTGCCAGAGGCTCACGTGCGCGAAACGACGATGGAGGGCGGCAAGCCCGCCCCGATCAAGAACCTGCCCTATCCCTTTTCTGGCTTTGGTGCCCGAGAGAGCAGCGAGCAAGAACAGATCCCGTTCCCGCCGTCACCTGGCTTACCAGACGAAGGCGAAGGAGAGCATGATGGCGAAGACGAGGGCGACGAGGGAGAGGAAGGTGACATCGTGGTGGAGGTCGACGGTGAGGGGGAAGAAGTGGAGTTCGAAGAGGAGGAAGCGCAGCCGCGCACGAGTGATGAGCCGTCCTCATTCTCGGGCCGTGCATCCAACTCGCTCTCGAGCCTTGGCCAACCCATTCCCGGCCGTTACCCCTTCTCATTCCGCCACCCTGGCCGCGGCGGCAGCATCTCGTCCACGGGCTCCCCGCCCTTCGCTTTCTCACGCGCCACCGCGACGCCACAAAGCAAGAGCACATCCACGCGTGCGTCCCGCGAGACCCGCAGCACTGGCAACGTGGAGACTACTACGAATGCATCGTCCTCCCCGGATGCCAACTCACCGGTCTCTGTTGGCGCCGCAAGCTCGTCTGCGTACAGCCCTGACCCCATCAGTGGCATGCCCATGCCCCCGCGCCACCCAACCGCAGGTGCAAGCGGCCGCCAGCGAGCGGGCACTGTGCCCATCCCAGTGTCTCCGACACCAGCGGGTGCCATCACGGCAACACGGCCCCGCCAGCAGGCAACGTTATTCGACGAGCACCAGCACCAGCAGCACTTCCGCACGGAAAGCATCGGCTCGGGCTCAGACCATGAAGATGACCACGCGTCCCGCTCAGCACAGCCCTCTCCTGACGGTTCCGTCGAGGCACGCGAGCGCGAGGACTCGGTCGGCCTCCTCTCCCCATCCCCGCCCTCGTCCCAGTCTAGCCCGCGCGTGTCCCTTCTCAGTTCCCGCTCCCGTAACGGCAGCGCCGCCTCGCTCGCGCGCATCGGTGGTGCCTTCCGCTCACGCTCCCGCTCGAGGCACACCAGCTCAGGCTCTGGAACGGGCTCGGGCAGCGGCGCGAGCTCGCGACACAACTCGCACGTCTCGCTGTCGAGCGTCTCCCTCGCGCTCGGCGGACACCGCGCGCGCGCACACAGCCTCATACAGAGCATCGCGGGCGCATCTCACTCTAGCGTCGAGCTCGTGCTCGGACGCACACCCTCGTCGCAACCCGGTGCAGTGCGCCTCGGCGACATATCAGACGCAGATGCGAGCGCCAGCGACGGAGGCGCGCTCAGCAATCCCGAGAACCACACGTTTGGCATGCCCGTCGTTGGCGGTGCTGGCACTGCGCTCCCGCGCCGCGCTGGCATGCGCGCGCGCACGCTCGAGACCACCACTGCCCGCTCGCCGCCCGTCTCACCCGTCTCGTCCGTCTCTGTGTCGTCGTCATCCGCGAGGGGTGGCGTAGCGTCGAGAGTAGCAGCAGCGACAGCAGCAGCAGCGTCACGCACGCGTAGCGCGTCGTCGTCTGCCTCGTCCGCTTCGTCGCAGCGCGCGCGCGCTTACGCCAACTCCCGCCTCGGTCTTGGTGCAGGCTTGCAGACGGCGCGCTCGTTCGCGTCGGAGCAGGGCTCGCCGCCGTCGATCCTGACGCGCTCGGTGCGGTCCGAGGGCTCGACCCAAACGACGCAGACGCAGACGCAGACACCTGCCGGCGTGCCGATCCCCCAGTCGCAGACGCAGGCGGAACCGGACGTGAGCACCGCGGCGGCGTCGCTTGTGACGACGCCGCCGACGATCGCGAGCGAGACGACGGACTCGAGTGGGCGCACGCCGCGGAGCGTTGGCGGGATGGAACACTATGCGCCACCACATGCGCAGAACACTTTTATGCCTCGGTGAACACCCCTCCTCAACGTTAGTTAACGTAATGGCCCGCGCACCCCTTTTGCTTGGGGGCGTATGTAGTGTCTGTCTCTCTTCTTTTCCCCGGGATATCTTTTTTCCTTTTTCCTCCTCACATTTTTTCACATGCTCTCAACCTCCCCCCTGCTGCAAGTATTTAGTGTTTATATTGCTATTAGACTCCATCTTACACTTAGTCCCCCCAAACCCTACTCCTACACGTTACTCTTACATGTTTCCCCCCTCTACAACAGCCCACTTACATTTATGGTTTCACTTACACCTATACATGCGTTTCTCATTCCACCCTTTCCCCCCCTAACGCCCCTCCCCTGATCGTCCGACGAACCCCCGACGTCTTGTAAAAGCTCTTCCTGGACCTAATTTGACGCCTTTATTCACGTACGCTTCCTTCTACTAACTAGTGGTGGTTTTTACCCGTCACCACACATCGCATTTCCAGCTACGGCTGTATGTCGACTTGTTTTTTACGGGTCATGAATAAAACGTCTTCTTCCCCCCCTTTTTTTTAACATCCTGAATCGTTCGCAACACCGAAGGCCTGAAATGAAATAGGTAATAATTACAGTAGTACTGTAGGTAGTAAGACTGTATAGAGTGAGGAACCGCATTCTTAATTCTTTTCTGAGAAACCCGGCTTGTCTGCATCGATAGCCGCAGCTGGATTCGTGATATCGACGCCCATCTCCTCTATCAGTTTTTGTCAGTTTTTAAAAATTAGCTGCCTTATTATTACCCGTACCTTGGATGATCTGCTTGACGGGCCCCGCGAACCACTTGCGCGCCGAGACGAGCCAAAAGCCGAGCGAGTACGCAACGACGATCGCGACTGCCACGGGCGCATAGTTGAGCGTCTGCGAGTTGACGGGGTTGAGCTCCGGGAGACAGAACACGATCGCTATGAACGCGATCCAGAGCACCGCCGCGCCGGCTACGACGAGCGAGAGCCTGCCGAGATGGAACGGCCCGCGCACGAAGCGGTCCGCATAGACCACGCGCAGCGCTATCGGAATCCCTGCATACACACGCACAGAGTCAGCAAGTGTGTGAGGGGAAAGGAAAAGGAAAGGGCTGCACACCGTAGGAGATGTAGAGCCCGATGGTGGCGATGGACGTGGCGGCGGAAAAGGCGACCGTGCTTCCGAGACTGGGGAGGGCGAGGATGAAACTGAGCGTGCAGGCGAGCCATACTATTATAGAAGCGTTCAGTTTTTCGATCGAGGGAAAAAGAGAGACGGAAGGAAAACGGGCCTGTGCGGATCGGGGAGCGCCAACGTCGGTCGACTTTGTGGAAGAAGCTTGAGCCGGGGATCGCGCCGTCGCGGCTGAAGGCGTACATCATGCGCGAATTGGACGTCACGGAGAAGGTCCTGTGCGAAGCATGAGTTGCGTATTAAAAAAAACAGAGCAAACGGTGTATACCCGCAGAAGAACATCGCGCCGATAATGATGACCTGCGAAATAAATAAATAAATTGGAAACGTCCATCGGATCGACATCGACCCACCATCAAGACGATGGCACCGTTCTGGCCGACGGTGTCCAAGAAGATCTGTGTCACGGGCTGGCCCGTCGAAGACGCGACGGTGTTGTCGTAATCCTGGATCGAGAAGAGCAGGCCTAGTATGAGGAACCATCCGAGGATCGCGGAGACACCGATGGACATGACGATGCCTATGGACCCCGCCATGGCCGCATTGTGCGTCTCTTCTGTCATGTGCGCGCTCGCATCGAATCCTATTCAATTGATTTTCAAACAAGAAAAAAGCGTGTACAAGGGAACCGGACGGACCTGTCAGCGTGTATTGAGCCATGAGAATGCCGATCACCGCGACGTAGGCGGGGCTCGCGCGCTCCGACCACCCGACGCCGTCGACGCCGGTGCCGTCGATGAACGTCCGGAAGACGAACTTGCCGCTCTGGTGCTTCGGCGCCGCGGCGAGGATCGCGATGACGAGCGAGGTCGTGCCGAGGGCGTGCCACCACACAGAGACGTTATTCAGGTACTTGAGGATGTGCACGCCAAAGGTGTTGATCATGCCTGCGGCTAGTTGGCAACACAGAACAAATAACAAAACGTTGACCGGACTGACTGACCTTGAGTGAACAGGACCGCGGCATAGATACCGATAGTCTTGCCCGAGCTGGGTTGGAAATCGGTGCCGATGGTACATGCGGTGGAGATGAAGTTGGCGCATGCGAAGCTGGGACACGAGTCGAGTCAATGGTACGCGCGGTGCTAAATCGGCCCGACGCACCTGATCCCCGTCGTCACTGCGACCTGTCCAAGGAGGTTGAACCAGCCTGTGACCCAGGACGCAAACGCAGCGCCCTGGGGCTTGGCAATCATTGCAGCCCAGAAATAGGGTCCTCCGCTCGTCGGATGCGCGCTGCAAATCTCTGAAGGATGTGTCACGTGCGATGATGCACGGCAGTTGTCAATTAAACTTGCCTGCCATGGCCAACCCAACCAGCATGGTGAAGAAGGCTAGGCGCCGGTTTATCGTTATCGTTGACTCTGCACTCGGGAAAAGAGTAGTTCCGTACCGACGACGACCCAGCCCCAAACCATAACTGCTGGCCCACCAGTCGTCTGCAATCTTTCAGGAACGACGATAACAAGCCCACTGGCAGTACCCGACTCACCAAACCATAGTAGAAGAGGGACGGGATACCCGTGATAATGCTGATGATAGAGAACGAGACGCCAAAATTCTATGTGTGTCCATCGGTTCAGCGACCCGTCCAGGTGCAGACGATTCACTTTCACAACCACTCACCTGCATCAAAGTCAAATCACGTCTCGGTGAGGGTCAGAATTCACGTCTCTGCGGGGCGGGGGTTGCTGGGGACGAACTCACTTCAACTCCTGCTTGTACCCCATCCTCGCCAGCTCCGCCTCGTCCCCAGTGTGAACTCCCCCCGCCTCAGCCATTGGGCTATCCTTCGTCATTGAGTCTGTGTGTGGCGTGGTCATCGAAGGCGGAATGCAGGTGCACTGTCGCTCCTAGGGCGTCCGATAAAGACCCAAAAAGACGCCAGCGATTATAGCAGTTGGTGGGGCGCGCTTGGAAACAAATCCGAGGTCCAATAAGAATCCTGTAACAGAGAGAAGCCTGACACAAGTGGATATCGCGGGCGCCAAAATCCAATTGAAAAAACTTTGTTTGCTTATCATCCACCACAGACTCCAGCGTTTGAACCTCGATTAACATCCAGGGGGGTCGTTGCGTGCGAAACGGGTCAACTGATACCACGCACCAGGATGTCGATCGGCGGTCGATGATCGAGACCTCCCTCCCCATCATACAGCAAGGGCCTGGCCATTGCTAGTTGCGCGTCACGACCGATGTTTGGACTGTGCAGGGTCACGAGTACGTACTGCGGCTCTGACTCTTCCCCCCTCTGAATCTCCGGTGCTTCAGGTTTCCCATTAAGCGCTCGTGTCGTCATATTCGGGCTTCTTGAAAACTTGAACTGCCTCTCCACATCCCTATCTACTCTAAGTCAGCCGTGACCTCGTGAGGAGTAAAGAACATATCTCGCCAGGAACTCTCTGATACCGATATCTTTATCTCGTTCAATCGGAATCAGATCTCACTTGGGAACTGAGCACCATCTCTTACTAATGCAAGTCAAGCCTGAGGATTTGTTCCGGGGCCTGCTATCGCTACTTTGTCTTGTCTTTTTTGCTTTGTCCTCCCTAGAGCTTTTTCGCGTCGGTAGATATGATGAGAGTAGCTGCATGCAATACAGTCCACTTTTTTTTTGGCTATAAAAACCCCGTATAAAAAAAGTTTTGGTTTTTTTGTTTTAATTTTTAATGAATTAATAAGTAATTAATGACTTCCTCACCATTGGTACTCTTGCATTCCGGTCATCGGATGGTATTGTGCGCTCTATTAAGACCACATACCCATTGGACACCCCAGAACACCTTGGATGCCGCTCCATACCTCTGCATCGCTTCTCCTACTACAGCCATTATCAGAACAGGCGTTTTCGGTTCCCAAGCTGACACGCTTCGGTTGTTTTCAGGTCAGTCAGAAACTCGGCAGGGACGCGTTTGCCAGTGCTTGCGCCTACGGAACTTGTAATTTGGGTCCCTTGCGGTCCAGTGCGGGGTCAATGCCCTCTCTGGGTCTCTGAGTAAAGGCGGACTCAGGCTGTCGTCAGCGGATTCAACAACTCCCTTAAACCCTCAGGCTCTTTGGTGTATCTCTTCGTCTCACCGCGCCAAACAGGACGCTCACGGCCATACACCTACACCCTACCATGGCCTCTAATTCATCCACGTTTGTAGTTGGCTCAGAGACGTTCTGGACGTCGTACACGATCAATGGCGACCTCAAGTCCGGAACATGGCCCGGGCTTACCCCACTGGTACTGGTACATACTCACGCACGGCTGGCCGATCGTCCTGTACGACCAGCTCGGGACAGGCGAGTCCACCCGCAAGCCCGCGGGCTTTTTCACGGCGGCGCTCTTCGTCGCCAGGCCGGACAACCTCATCCGGCACCTCCGCATCGAGCGCGACTTTGACCTACTCCTGGGGCGTCACGCTCGCCGTCGAGTACATCGCAGCGCACAGATCGCAGGGGCTCAAGCACCTCATCCGCACGAACGGCAGCGCTTCGTACCCGCTGCGGAGAGCGGTGGTCAGGGACTTGCGGTCGCGGTGGCCGCAGGACTATCGGGACATGATGAACCGTCACGAGCGCGAGGGCACGATCGACGCACGGGAGTACCAGGAGGGGCTCGTGCGGTTCTACAGGAAGCACGCACTCAACCTCGAGGTGTGGCCCCCGGAGGCGACCAAGTCGTTGACGCAGATGGGGCGAGGACCCTACGGTCCACAGGGCGATGTACGCGTGCTCGCCGTTCCCGGCCTTAGTCCAAGTTCCTTCCAGCGGTGCATTTCCTGGGCTCCCCCTTGCGCATCGTTGAGTTTGTTATGACAGGCGTACTCAAGGACTGGTCTGTCATCCCCAAACTCGGAAAGGTCTCCTGCCCGACGCTGATCATCAACGGCGCCGATCCAAGATTCCAGCGTGGCGCCGCTATTCTACGGCATCGAAAAGGCGAAGTGGGTCACGCTAGGCTCGAGCAGTCACATGGCATTCTGGGAGTAGCCAGAAAAGTACTTCGGCATTCTTGGCGACTTCCTCGCCGATTCGAACCTCGGGAATGGAGCAGAGACGCAGGAGGTTTGACATGCCGGTTCTACGACTCACGGCCGTCTCTATACAAGTAAAGGGTAGCGGGCTTGGCTTTGACCTAGCTTTTTCAAATCTGTACGGTATTTGCGTGCGTTATTCGAGAATCGAGAGTCAATTCAGGGTCGAATGTTAGCACTGGCAGCCCGGTGTCCCGGTGGTCCCGAGAACTGATCCGGTTTCAGTCATTCCGATCTGATTTTCACTCAGGGGAGAAAACTCTAGGGTCACTGTGGGAGAGCATCAGGAAGCCTGGAATTTGGCTCTTAGTCCCGAGTACAGTGACATAGACGTGGAGTTCGGAAGCTTGATTATTTTTGTCTCAGGGCAACAACCATACGGTATGCCGATAATAACGGGAAACAACCAGACCCCTGCCAGCTCCTTACATCTCTCCGCATTCTGAAGTTTTAACAATAAAATCAGTAAATATCCCGCTCCGATCCAGGGCCATGATCATACCAGTGATTTTAACAGCCAGCTTTGGGCGATTATTTGGGCCCGTTGGCACATTTTCTATCTTGCGCAATGTGAGCATCCCGTCGATCACTTTGCCAAACACGACGTGCTTCCCGTCGAGGAAATCGCACGGTGCCGTCGTGACGAAGAACTAAGACCCAACAATCAGATAGTGTACGACGCGAGAAAAAGGACACGAACCTGACAGCCATTCGTGTTGGGTCCTGAGTTGGCCTATTTCAGAGTGAGCAACCAACACCCCAGTGCGCTACGGTACTCGCCATCGAGAGAAGACCGGGACCAGTGTGTTTCACCTGGAAATTTTCGTCCTAGAGGGCGAGGGCATAAGTCATCGGGTAGGGAAGAAAATCATCACAGGGAAACGCACAGGGAACTTGTCGCCGTATATCGAGAATGATCCCGTCCCGTCTCCCTTGAGGAAGTCACCGCCTTTTTTTTTCTTGTATCAGTCACGGCTTTCGGGGAACGCCATTATTCTTACCTTGACACATAAAATTTGGCACGCTATGCAGTTTCGTTAAATTTTGAATGTCCAGGCAAAGCAGGACGAGGCATGCACTCACACACTATTGACATTGACTAGTTAGCACGATTCGGGGACACCAGCGCAAGAGATGACCTCACCGGTGGAAGGTAGCACCTTTGTATCCCTGCGGTCGCGAGTTCACCCGGTACTCCCCCGTGCAGAGCTGGCGAAAGTTCTCTGCGGTCCTATGTGGCGGATAGCGTCAAGGAACGGGACGAATCGCGTCGAGACGACGCGGGGTAACGAACTTTGGGACGACATCGCTGAAGAGCTCCATCTTTAACCTCCCTGCGGGCGTCTCCCCGATGTTTATATCCATGAAGACGATCGGTCGCTGCGTCGAAGACATAGTGTGTGTGGGGAAGAACCGGAGCGCTGTTGTCGACGCGCCCACGCCGGTCCGGGTTCCACTTTGCGTTTGTTCTGCTATCCTCTAGTTCAAAACCCCCAACCCAAGATGTCGTACTTTCTCCCGCATCTCCCCTCTGGCTGGCACGTCGATGAGGCGATCAAATCCGAAGAGGACCGCGTCGTTGTCATCCGCTTTGGACACGACTGGGACACCCAGTGCATGGTGATGGACGAGACGCTCTACTCCGTCGCTGAGAAAGTGCAGAACTTTGCCGTCATCTATCTCTGCGACATCACAGAGGTACCAGATTTCAACAAGGCGCGTCCGTCTCTTATCTTTCGTCCTACTTGAAGGCCCATGCCATCCACGTCATAGATGTACGAGCTGTATGACCCTTGCACCGTGATGTTCTTCTATCGGTTCGTAGCCCAGCATCCTGTGCACGGAACTAGGCTGACTACCATCTAACTCTAGCAACAAGCACATCATGATCGACTTGGGGACCGGTAACAACAATAAGATGTGAGTCACTCCCCTACTGCCGCGCCGACCGTCATCGAATGTTGAACTCTACGCGGCATCAGTAATTGGGCTATGGATAACAAGCAAGAGGTGCGTCCCAGTATTTCACCTTTCAAAGGGACCTCCAACTGACGCATTCGCAAGTTGATTGATATCATAGAGACAGTTTACCGCGGTGCGTCCAAGGGACGCGGTCTCGTCGTTTCACCAAAGGGTATGTGTCCACTCGAAATCTGCTCTACTTCGCGCCAGCGCTGACATAGACCGAAAGACTATTCCACGCGCTACAGGTATTAAGGAAGCCCAATACCTTCGTCATTTGCTCTGTAAAGTAATTCCATAGTCGAGCATTCTGAATTTATAGAATGCAACAAGAGTTCTTATTAATAGCCCCGGTAACTGAAAACGGCGCCATCGTCTTAACAAACTAGGGGTTTATACCTACACTATTATAAATTTGACAGGGATACATGGGCAGAATCAGATGTGCCGTATAGCGAAAGTATGATGCGACTTGGGTGATCTCCTGTCAGACGCGAGGTCGCCGAAAAGCACCCAAATCAGCCTATGCACGCCGGGTTTGACACTCTACGACTTACCTTGCAGCCAGTAGGATGCAACACACCTGCTCGTCACGCAGTGGCAGCAACGAGCCGCGGCTTCTCTGAAATGGCCAGATTCTCCATCGCATCCTCGAACACGTCTTCATCACCATCGCTGTCCACACCATCGCCTTCTTCCTGCTCGCTTGCACTGGCACCCTCGTCATCGGGGGGTTCGTCCTCAAAATCAAGCTACGATTATTAGAACCCCCATTGTGTAGGTCGGGTGTAGGCTACGCACTGGGTCGTAAATGACACGAATTATGAGGCTACAACTTGGACATGTCGCGGTGTCCTCACAGTTCGCTAGCTGCTTGCGCGAAATTTCGAAGCGGTCGCCGCACGGACACGGGTAGTGGAACACTCCTTTCTCATCGTCCCAAGCCATATCCTCAATTTCGATCTCGTCGTAATAGGCACCCATGGGTACTAGCTTTTTGGTTGGGGTTTGATCCAAGGTCTGGTCAAAGTTTTACAGTGACTCGGAAAATCGGAAAAGGAATCGGGATGATTACCGGATCTTGGTTGGTAAGCATGTGAGGTCCGCACGGCAAATGCCGTGCCTTTTCCACTTAGTCTATTATCTTCGTCTTCGCCCGCCCATAACCGCAATCGAGTTAGTACCTAGACAACTAGCTCCTTGAACATCGCTGCGGTTGCCCATATGCTCTTCTACTGTAACCAAGTCAGCATGGGCCAGTTCCGTTATCCGGCCGAGATCCCGTGGTCGATCAGGTTCAAATTTTTAACGAAGTAAGAAAAAGAAGATATTCCGGCGTTCCTCGACAGCTGCGGCTGATACAAGGAGAAAAGGCGGTAACTTTCTCAAGGGGGACAACATGGGACCCTTATCGGTATATGGTAACAAGTTCCCTGTGCATTTCCCGGTTTTTGTCGTCACCATTCCCACCCGACGACGTATACCCTCGCCCTCATGAAAGCCTCCAGGTGAAACCGGTCCTGGATTTCTGTCAATGGCGAGTGTCGTATGCGTACTGGTTGTTGGTTGCTCGCTCTGAAATATTCAGAACTCAACCCGAACGGCTGTCGGGTTCGCGTCGAAAGTAGTCTTTTCCCCGCGCCGTACCTATCTGATTGTTGGGTCCTAGTTCGTCGCGACGGCATCGTGTGAAGCTCTCGACGGGAAGTGCGTCGTATTTGGCGATGTGATCGACGGGACGCGTGGCCTGACGTGCCGACAGGGCCCAATAACCGGCCAAAAGCCCGCCCGTCCCGCTGTTAACTTTACTGGTATGATCGCGGCCTCTGGATCGGTGAAGGTTATTTACTGATTGATTGCTAAGACCTTACAGCGGTTTTCATATCGATAGAGCGCTTTCCCAAAAAGCGTTGATCTGGCGGGGTTTCGGGAACCCCCGCATCGAGGCTTACCAGTGGCTTGCCGGTTTTTTTGAAATCTTTTTGAAATAATAATAATAATATACCGGGAAAATGATAGAGTACCAACGCCTTGAGAAATAAGACAATAAAAAAATGTAAGTCTTATTTTTTCCTGATCGGATCTCGGATAATAGTTATCTTCATTGCCCGCTCACCCCGCCAGATCAACGCTTTTTGGGAAAGCGCTCTATCGATATGAAAACCGCTGTAAAATGTGGAAGGAGCCGGCAACGGCCTAGTTGTGCAGTTTCCTGTTATTTTTGGCATAACTGCTTCCGAATATGAGTATTCACAGCTACTGTACATGATGTACAGGTATATGATCTGAAAGGCTTCCTATATGTGGACTCGCAAAAGCAAACATATCATATCTCAAATTTGCTTCGGCTCTGCTACAACTTCATCACCAAGCCACTGATCATGGAATAACCTTTTTTTAGCGAGGAATATTGTTCTTGCTTACTCATATGATTGAATCCCTTGGAATATGTGGCGTTTTGGATAGACCACATGTTTCATAAGATTCAATTGTATAGAAGAAGCAGGAACAATATTCTCAGCTACAAAAGGTTATCCCAAGGTTACAAGGGGTGATCGGCATTGCAATCATTTCTACAGTTTTGAGATTTGTAAGCATGCTTCATGGGAAGCTTCTTACAGGTAAGCAACTATTGTTTTGGGTTTTGCTGTAAATAACATCAGTTATTTGGAACACACTTGCACCTATGTCGTCTCTGCTGTTGGTGGACCTATTGGACAAAAAAGCGGCTGATTTTGAAGTCGATTTTCACTCTGGCGGAGTGGGCGGCTCTTACGTATCTTCGATCCGTTTTCCGTTGGTTGTCCACCAGCGTGTCCCGACTCTTTTTTTTGAATCAATTTATATCCCCGATGACATGTAACTGGTACAAAGGCGGGTCGCAGTCGTGGCCAAACTACATTTAAGAAACCGATTGTCCGTAAGTGGTCCACCATGCGAGTCTTGATGCGAGTCGTACGTACATAACTGAAACGTGGAGGCAGGAGAAATATTACAGCACTAAGAGGCCCCCGTGATGGTAGCCCAGGTCTAGAAAAACGTGTCTCCCGACTCTCGAACCCTACTTACGACCACTAGTAAGTGTGCGGATGGTTTGCGCTCAACACCCACTTTGAGGCCCGAAGGCCGCGCGGAACACACTCATACGCCTACGGGCACACGTCCCAGTACGGTGCGACATGATCCTTCGACACCTGCGCCATCCCCGCCGTGTAGCACGGAGACGAACGCCATCGCAAACTAGCAAACTACGTCCGCGATACACTGTAACCACTGCCAGAGTCTAGTTCTAATGCCACGACCGCTGCCCCTCATCCAGGATTCGTCGCTCTTTTCCCTCTCTGGCTAACAACGCCCCTCTGGCTGCCAGTAACACGTCCCCAAGGAAATAACTTCGCTCATCAGGGTAGGTTGGCGTATAAAAACTGAACGTCGGGAGGGGGTGGTTCTTTACGTGTGGGGCTGAGCGTGAACTCCCCGAAGACTTGTTTGGGCCACTTTCGACACTCATTTTCAATATCTTCCGCTCGTCCCCCTTGCGTATTCACTTTCTAGATTTTTATTATTATATTAGCTCACTGCCTCTATACACGCTCAACCTTGACTGGGCACATACAGTAAAAGTTGCCTTCGTCTGTAGATGTGCCCCACTCCCCTTTTGGGGAAGGCCGACATACCGCGGTGTTCGCCATACCTGCGGCGTTACCCTCGCTTGGGCAACACCCTCAAAAGGAGTACACTCAGCGTTCGCTCACTGCGCCGCTCCAACCTGAAAAGCTAGACGACTCCCGGGATGGGGGTGAGGGGGCTAGAAACATCTAGATTAAATGGCGAACGCGGATGTTGTATACTCGTTATGAAGTGCCACATAGGGTTATATACCTTGATGCACACGATAACTGATACCCTTAACGGATTGTACTGGCGACGAGATAACATCGCTGAGATGGTTAGTACTCATTAGTATTGTCTAAAGGTTCCGCCAGAGCAAAGGCTGCGTAGTGAATTAAGTACCGAGTATTAGGGAAGGTGGTGGAAGTAGTGCGTCCAAGTCCGAGCATGGTGGTTCTTTCTACACGGGAAGGTCACCAAGAAGGGAACTGGCACTCCCAGGCTCCCACTCGGATGTTTCATTTCGCCTGAGCGCGACTTGGCGAGCGAAGCAGCATCACGAGAGCGAAATCTACCGCCATTTCCGACAGGACTACGGTACTTCTAGCGCCTTCATTGAAGAATATTGCTGTTAGTGTGCTGGCGGCTGTTCGGTCTGGAACCGTCATATCTTGGGGACGCCCGCATTTAAGCACCTCACTATCAATTCGAAATGGCGTTGCCAAATGTGTAACTTGGGTGGTGCCGCGACTGCCATAGGTGGGAATGTAACCATTCAATTAAATACGTGAGGGAGGGTCTACGGAGAATGTTAGGAACGTTGCTCACACATGTCCAATCGCATTAGAAGGTGCGTCCTCGATTCCGCGGCATAGAAAACGCAAATCCTGGGGCTTGTCCTGGGGTGTAATAGGGAGAAAATAAGGACCAGGTATCAAGAAAAATTGAAATCTCCGCGGAAATCAGGTAAGGTAAAACAATGCGCCATGCTAGCAAGGCGCAATACATACCATGAGAGATTCAAATACTGCGGATGAACTCTCACCGCATAGAATCAGAACGCGGGTGAGCCAAAAGCGCCAGGTATAAGAGGATAGTGGGCGCCACCGTAGCAGGCCCGGTGATAATTAATGTATGTATTGGGCATTCTCGAATTTCCACTAGCAACGGCTAGCCCACATCTTGGTTTGTACGGGTTTAGATTGGAGTACAAGGGTCCGCGGGAAACGGGAAAAAAACCTCTCAGTGGCGCGCAAAGAGACTGGTGGCCCCCGTGGCGGATACGACGCGTCTTCCGCAGGTCTTCTGGTTCCAAAAAAAAAACATGCATCTCCGGAGATTGCCGAGTCCAGTTGTCTTTGTACAGATCGGGATCGTTTCAATCAATGGTTTCAATAACGGCGGTGGGTTTCACTCTACACCTCCTGTCTGTAAAAAATCTTCAGGTCTTGCTTCAGCCTTGCGTCCCATTACAGTACCATCCCACTTACATCACTGATATTTATAGGCCAGGGCACTTCTTCTGCTATTTTGTTAACGGCTTGGTCAAGGGCTTGGTTGATTTTATAATGATATTATAAGAATTTGATGATTGATTATAAATCTTCGATCGGATGTTATCTTCATTCTCTGTGACCCAATCACCCAAATTAAGTCTAGTTGAGTTTGTTCTTATCGGGACTTTTTTTTTATTGGGCCTTACAAAAAAGGAATATGGTATTGTAAGTCTCCCGATGGGAATTTTACGGCCCGGGCTAGGTAACTTTCAGCGTGGCCAGCAGATGCACGCAGTTCTGGTGAGATATTGCTGTTGCAGACCTGTTATCTCATGAACGACCTCGTGGTCCCGCAATGACAACATGAACGGAATTCTTGGCTGCTAGTTTAGCTAACGGCATTCCCTGGAGGCTGGAGCATTCCAGTAGATCTATCGTGCCGTTGGCGACTTCTAAATGGCTACCTGGAGGGACTCGCCGTGGTCTCATGATTCACACGTTGCTTACTTGACGAGGTGGACTGTATTTCGGCATGGATGAACCCTAATAATTCGTGCACGGGTTTGCCATTGACAACTCACGCGATTTGCTTTTCCACGCTCAGTATATCATATGATCCGTTATCATCACTTGACAGTCCTTTCCTGTACCCGGGCGGTGAGTCGTACTGCCAGTGGGTCCCTATATCTGTGATTGGACTACTGGTAGGTAAGAGCTGATTCCCTGCATGCGCACGAGCCGAATGTCAATCGAGTAGATCACCTCAAGAGAGGCCGCTTTCGCACATCCTTTAGAATTCCTGGACGTAGACGACATATTTTATCGGAACGTAGAACGTCTTACGCAACGATTGGGCCTGGTCGTGGAGAAAATTTAGTCTCTTTACTGCAGGAGCGGAATTGAAGGCATCTGTTCATCTCTCTGTCACGAAGAACTCGACGCCGCATACAAGTTGTGCTCGGAGTGAGATAGACCATCAGAAAGCAGCGCTATACGTCCACAGACTTCGCACTGGTCCTCTTGTCTTGCGTCTACTCACACCTGGTCGGCGGTTCTGCTCCTTGGGACGCGTAGAGGCCAGGAGACACCCGAGAGCTGCCACGGCGCACAATACCAGTCCCGGAATCCACACTTGGTGCGGCATGCTGGTGCTGAGCGCTGAGCAGTCGTGCTGTCAATGACCGCCATTCGAGCCTAAGGGCCGTGGTCCGTGCCAATTACCAGCCTCGACTCATCACACGTGCCTAGTCCAACTACAAAGACATATCATATCGGACGCAAGGACGCTATAGACACGGGTGGGGCATTTATTTCGATGAAGGATTCTGAACCTGAGCCCAGACGAAGCGACACTCTGGGGGCGAACGAACGTCACCTCGCTTTGAAGGCACTTCAGTCTCATATTTTGTGTACAGCATGACTACTGTATTATTTGTGATGCCCTGCGTCATCAATGGAAGTTTCAACCTCTGATGGCACACGTTCTATGAAAGTACTCGCGCTCAGTCCCGCTTGATTGTAATCGCGCTGCCGCGGGGCGCTCCGGTATGTTGGGGGTTATACCATGGAATACGGACGTTGTGATCGCCCATTGCTGAAATGTAGCTACAACCGCAGTTCGGCTGTACAGTAAGGATACAAGTTTCTTTGACATCTTCTATGCATGCGATTGTCGGCTCGCGCAACTTGAAATGGGTGACCGTATGATCGGGTCATCCGGGTTAATTTCATGAACCCGCGCTTAGGTCAAGTGCCAGTGTAGACAGGGATCAGCTAACATCAACAAACACAAAGGGACTACACCGGACGCAGTCTACAACCGGCTCACAACAACCAAAAGTACACAGATGAGGCCCGTGCGAAAGCTCGTGTATCATCGACCCTTCATGATCGACTCAATTCGCGCTTCCTTAACCAGACGGCGAATCCTCATCAAAACAGGGAATCCGAAAATCGTTACTGAGGCAACCCAAGCAGCCTGTGGAAGCCAAGTTACGTTGCGATGGCCAATACAAAACGGGAGAAGGCACGTACTCCGATGTTCCATGGCATGCGATGTTTCCGCGCGAGGGTTGTCGCGTACAGTCCCTCGCCGACGTGCAAAATAGCCACAATCACCCACGTAACAGGGAAAAACGCATCCGGAAAAGCTCTGGGTCTTAGCGTGCGTGCCAGCCACCAGAATACGCCTTTAGGATTTGACGGCATACACGTCCCATAGATAAGGAGAATGAGGAGTGACGAAGTGATCCAAATCTGGAAGGGCATCTCGAAATGCGTGATCTGCGGTGCCTTTGCCTGAATGAGATTACTCGTTGAGAAATGAGGTGGCAGATGGGCGTGGCGCTCATGGGGATAAGGTGCTGTTCACGTACCATACCAAGTGCCTCATCTGCGTCAGCTTTCATACCGAGGAGACGGGGCTTTACTTCTTCGTATCCAAGAAGAGGCGGGTCGAACTCGATGCGCACGATCTGCGGCCTGTTCGATAAGTTTTTGGTATCGTACTCTAGGTTCATACCCTGCAGAAGGAAACACTTCAACCATCGTTCTGGGGTCCAGAGCGTGTGACTACCTTGGAGTCAATGGACAACATCTTGGCTGAAACCACATGACCATCGACCTTTCCGAAATGCTTAGCGTATGCGACGAGTGTATCAGGGTGGGAGGACATGTATGTGCAGAGGAAGCCAGATTTGTCCGCGACGGGGTCCGCCATGGTGGAAGCAAACCAAGAGATGGTGCCACCTCAGCGCGCAGGTTCAACTGACACAAATGATGGCTTTTGTTACTCGCACGAACTTATCATTTTACTTGGACCTCGAAGCGATATCTCTTTTATATCGTGAAGAACCCATGTTCAACATGTACTTTACAGGACACGGTCGAAGTGAGATCATGTGCGACCCCCGCAACTGGCCCAGATAGTAGGCGATATGGGCGATGACGTGGCTGGTTATAACCATTACAGTATCTTCTATTTTTGGGCCTGTAACGCTTATATATTATTACATAATTTATTGAATCGAAAAACGACGGACATGTTTTGTCTTCTTTTATGCTTCGTCTTGCACGACACTTGGGTCGGCGCGTACATTTCCAATCGCGCACTCTGGCCAGTGAAGCTCACTCCGACAGCTATGACGGTTCGGTTTGCATCCACGCGCTTTATTTTGCTTACGCTCACGTCTCTGTAGTATGCGTCGTTGGAGGAGGTCACGCAGGGTGTGAGGCCGCAGCCGGTGCGGCAAGAGCAGGAGCTCGGACTCTGCTCCTAACCCAAAGAATCGATACAATTGGCGAGATGTCGTGCAACCCATCCGTTGGCGGAGTTGGCAAGGGCACCCTGGTTCGGGAGATCGATGCGCTCGATGGTTTAATGGGTCGCATTGCGGGTGGGTTCAAGTTAATTACAGACGCTACATCACGTTTTCGCTTATCGTGGCCTTCTCTTTCCCGTTCCACCCCGACGTTTAGACGCTGCTGGTATCCAATTTCAGATCTTGAACCGCTCAAAGGGCGCTGCTGTTTGGGTGCGTCTTGGCGCTTCTGTGTTCTTCGCCAACCTCACTGCTCCATGCAGGGACCTCGGGCCCAAATAGACCGTAAACTCTATAAAAAGCATATGCAGCATACCATTCTCCATTATCCTAATCTCGATGTTCGCGCCGGAAGTGTTTTTGACCTTGTCCTTAACCACACCAAACCTCTTTGCTATGTGCCCGACAACAGTCAGAACGTTTGGGCTACAATAGATGGCATAAGGCTAGGTAGGACTTCTTCACGTCCCGCCCCCGAGTTCTCCATACTGATATCTCAAAGATACGGGCGAAAAAATTAAATGTACTCAAGTCGTTATCTGCACTGGCACGTTCCTATCTGGGGAAATACACATTGGTGTGCAGATATACCACCTTTGTGTGCTGTTACTGTAGTACCTAATTTTTTGTTTTCTAGGCATGAAGCGCTTTCCTGCAGGAAGGATGGGCGACGTCCCAGCACGTGGCCTCTCTGGATCCCTTACGAGAGCAGGCTTCAAGCTCGGGAGGCTGCAGACAGGGACCCCAGCCAGGCTTGATGCACGCACAGTCAATCTTAAAGGCATGGAGGTGCAGGAAGGCGACGCTGACCCTGTGCCTTTCAGTTTTTTGAATGCCACCGTTGCGAACAAGGCAAGCCACAGTGTGTGTGCCCATTGAAAAGGATCATTAATCTCGAGCAGGACAACCAAGTTATGTGTTACAAAACCCACACAACGCCGGAGACCCATCGCATGATTCGTGACAGCATACATTTGAGTGTTCATATTCAAGAAACGAAAAAAGGTCAACATTGGCGTTCCCTTTTGCCCATGCTGCGTCAATTTACTTGACAATATCATAGGCCCGCGCTATTGCCCCTCACTCGAGGCGAAGGTCACTCGTTTTGCACAACGCGACCGACATACTGTCTGGCTAGAGCCAGAAGGGTACGACTCCGGTAGGTAACGTTTATTTCCCAGTATCACGACACTAATTTCTCTCAAGAGGTTTTCTATCCTAATGGGCTATCAAACAGTATGCCAGAGGAGCTTCAGGAGGCAATGTTACGCACGGTGCCTGGGCTTGACAAGGTAAAGATGGTACGACCAGCGTATGGGGTGGAGTATGACTTCGTCGACCCTAGAGAGTTGGCCCGTGCGTACTCTAGCCATTTCATCCGGTCCGTTATTGACATCATTTTCCGGCAGCGACACTCGAGACAAAGCGCATAAAGGTACTATCTCTCTGTACAAACTAAAGAAGACTTAACGCCGACTCTTTTCAGGGGCTTTTCTTGGCGGGGCAGATAAATGGCACAACCGGGTATGAAGAAGCAGCCGCTCAAGGCACCATTTCAGGCATCAACGCCGGACTTGCAGCCCGTTTTGCTGTCCCATTAGTTCTATCCCGTGCAGATGGGTATATTGGCGTTATGATTGACGACCTCATAACGCGCGGTGCAGAGGAGCCATATCGTATGTTTACCTCCCGAAGCGAATATCGCATGACGCTGCGGAGCGACAATGCGGACCTTCGCCTCACTGAGAAGGGCCGCGCTGTCGGTATCGTGTCCGCGGCTCGTTGGTCGTCATTCAATCGTGAGCGCGAGGAGTTGGCTCGTGCGGAGACTCTGCTGCGGGGAACGGCGCTCAGTCCACAGGCTTGGAGAGATCACGGATTCGTGGTAAAGTTGGATGGGATCTTGCGTAGGTGTGATGGACCATCTTCTCTGTCGAAATGGCTCACCCTTAAGCCGACCTGCAGTGCCTTCGATATGTTGAGCCATCCTCATATTAGAAGCGCCGACTTTGTGGATCTGATTCCTGCCCTTGGTGCGATCGATCGTCGTATCCTGGCACGCCTTGATATCGACGGTGTGCTATCACATTCACCTTGTGTCTCGCGACTCATAGAGTTTTTCATGTAGGACGCTACGCGGCGCACTTACGTCGCCAAGACGCAGACGTTCGCCTTTTCCTCGCGGACGAGAGTCTCCTGTTACAGCCCACCCTTGACTACACGCAAGTGACCGGACTTAGTTCGGAAGAACGCGAGCGGCTTGCGCGTGTTCGTCCCGCTTCTATCGTGGGCTCCAACCTTATCTATACGTTTTATCCTAATGACACCAGCGGTAGGGCGCCGCAAAACGAATGGAAGGAATGACACCGAAGGGCATCGTTGCACTATTGCGGTACGCAAAGAGAACATATGTGGCACGATCGGAACATGCCTATTAGGATTAAGCGCCCGTTCCGGCGGGCTTGATGGGACGAATTGACAGGTGAGAACAAATGGGTATATTCTGGCAATAGTGCGTCCCGGCAGCCCCCAAGGCTTTACCGACTGACTGCTGAGGTGCTTCGGTTGACACAGGGATACTGATTGGAACACTTCTTCCGTATAAAGTATTACACGTGCTGAAGACGCATATTCTTATTTTCTTATTTTGTAACCAGAGTCAATCAAGACTCGTCGCCCCTCTGCTGGTGCAACGGAGATGCGAAGATTTGACAGGTCCCAATGCACGATGACTAGGCACCACCCTTGACCCACACTAATCGCATCGACCCTTTCATGATACGGTACTGCGAACCCAATAAGGTTGCGACCCTGCCTGCTTTCTTGTTCGACTTTCCCACCAGAAATACTCGTGGTTGGCCTCATCAGGTCCAGATAGCCTGGCCATTCCCTCGGAGTCTGGTGAGGCGCAAGATGGTGTTCGATAAGGATCAACGAGCGTCCATGGCCGCCGTGGACTATCTCTAATCAGGTAGTCATGTACGATCGTGCAACCTCCACGGGGTAGGAGATCCGTGCGACCTAACCTTGCATTATACCATATTCGCATTAAGGACTTATCGTGGACGGCACACCCCGGGTATTCCCCAGGAGATTGGCTCTAAGTGCCGCGAATCCCCTGGCTTTCGTGAAAGTTGACGATGCGTTATAAAATGTGTACTTCCCAAACGATCCCGCGATGAGCTATCTTATACTGGCTTCCTCAGCGCTGAGGCCAAAGCGCCAGATTTAATCGACTACCTACGTTGCTCCGATGTGTGCGGCATTGGGTCAGTCAAAGTACTGTGGTTCTTAAAAGCTCTTTCCTTTTTTTTTCTTGCTCCCCAGCCTGATGTAGGCCTGATGAGTCAGACCTTAGTTGTCCCCATCACTCATTCCGTGACTTCACTCCAGATCGGGTTAGATGGTTTCTGGGACAACGTGAATCGTTTCTTGGGAGCGGGCGAGTCCCTTCGAGTCATTGGGGCAGCCTTGCTTCTGCCTCACAACTTTCTCCTCCAAATCTGAACCGCTGTAAGTGTTGACCGGCCGAGACTGACCGTGAAGACGAGTCATAGGACGGTCATGGGAGGGACTTACAAATTTTACTGTTCCGTGCCCTTTTCTCTGACTTTAGCCATTACAGTACCTAACCTTATATTGTGGGACTCCCTCCATCGTCGTGCATATCACTAAAGTGCTTGAAGCGCAACCACGCCAGGCTAGCACAGAATGTCCTGGAAGAATATCCAACCCCAACGAATCCAGATCTAGCCCTGGCAGTTATCATTACAAGATCCTTGTGCTCGCGTGTCATGTTATCATACAATTAAACATGCTTTCCCGGTATGTTCCTGGTTCTGCGGACATTTCATAACTCCTGATCGCCGTTTAGGATGACGAGTGAATTTTTTTATTTCCCGGGCCGGATGAGCCCCACGTCTGGTCTGTTTTCTGTTCCGCTGTCACCTCCTTTTCACCATCGTAAAGGAACTGCACGAACAGTGATTCTATTCTTTCCATCGATATCAGAGAGCGAAACCGCCGCCGTGATAGCCAATCATGGGGTGATTGAGCGGAGAGGGAGCGGGACTATTGAGGTGTCTGAATCTCGTGGTCTGCCTTGCGTCTGCCGTATTTTGCGGGTACTAGCTTCTGCACTCTCCTGGAAGCCTTCGCGAGATGTCTTGACCCATGACACAGATAAGAATGGTAGCTCCGGTTTCAGTCAAATATCCAGAAGGACCTTGTTCCAGATCGTTCTTAAATGCTAACAGCATATTCTAGGCCGTGGGCTGGGCAACCGGAAACAATATGATTCTTTTTTGGGTGGCAATAGTCGAACGTGCCCTCGTGGGTTTGCCACCAGGAACCCCCAGACCTTCGTGGCGGTAGGAAATGCCACTTCCATCAGAATGTGAACACGCCAGCGCTGAAGCAGGGGAGAGTAGGACCGCCCGTGTTACTAAGTTCTGTAGTCCAAGTCCGCAGGAACCCCGCAACAATACACACCCCTGTCGCCCTCCCCACATCACAGGACTCCGCGGCGCAAGCACAAGTCAAAGGCGACTTGTAGGATGGAAGGCTTGACGTAAAGTGCGTCTGCTCGGCGCACAGCCCGCCTCCCTACAAGGACGACAACTTCCTCGTTGCCTCATCCATGGCAAAGCTATGTGGGTCGCGTGTGAGTGCACCACGCCTTCCTAGTAAATTAACGGCCTTGTTGTTATCGAATGTCGTGCCCAGTTACGCACCTTACCACTACTTGCGGTCAATGCCACGTCTTTCCTAGCGCTGCGCAAAGCATCCAGCCGGTCGGCTTTGGGGCATATCTCGCTTCGTGGAAGTCCTCGCTACGTCCTCGCCGTTGAATTTCCGACTTCGTGGGAATGATTCTGAAAGAGATTATCCGTAATTCCTCCGTTTGGATCAAGGTCAAACACCTGGGGAGTGTTTTGGTGGTGTTCCGCTCTGGCCATTGCTTCGCCAAATTTTACCGACAACGCGTCCACTTGCAGTTCTCTCTGGGATCAACGGCATGCTACGCGTGGCGACACGACGGAATAATTATTGCTACTATCACGCGGTGACCGGGCTGCTTGTGCGCACTTTCGGATCAGCCTTGGGTGAAACGTAAGATATCTTACTACCGTGTTCGCTGGCTAATCTTGAATAAAACGAGGATGTGCCAACCACGCCTCCAAATCGTGTAGTTCGTAGGCTAGCACCTTCCGCTAAAGGTCTGTCACCTGTAACGGACTTGTCGAACGTAGTATATTGCGTTAATCACCGAAGGGTATACAGATTTTATTTTTTTCATTCCCGATACGGAGGAAGTCAAGACTGACTCCTCGACCCCGTGGATGGGACAACCACATCTTTCTTCACGAGGCGTCGTTTGCTAATGGACGTGAATAATTGACCTTCTTGGTGCTACATCGTCTGTTGAGGTTCTCGGCTTCCCAACATTGGTCCGACACTACCCGAAGTGAATGTCCGCCAAATGGAGAAGCAAGGCTGCCAATATACAGCGCGGTATGCTCGTGGTATGCATGTCGTCAGCGGGCTGCCTCCCGCCCTGAGGAAGAGGCAGCAGCGGAGAGTGCTGGGATGGAGTAGGAGCGCAATTTGAATGTTGCGAGACAATTTTCCTCGCTTTTGGGAGTGAGCCCGCGATGCCCGCGTAGCGCGCAATCTGACAAGGACCCACCAAACCCTGTCTCAGCGCCAATCCATTCTAGGAGCGCCGTTTCCGGCGCCCGTTTCCGCTCCCGGCGAAGATAAAATAAATGGTCTGAAATATGACCATTCAGATCAGGCTTCCTTTAGTTCACAGATTGATGCCGCTGGTTACCAGATTTTTTGTCTCCAATCAACTCAAACATGACTTCTGAAGGCAACCTTGCTTCATTTCATGTTGTCTTCTTTCGTGTGTCTGCTAAACCGCCTCCAGTTTTTTTTCTTCTTCTTGGCCACAAGCGCCCTAGGGGTCTATATATCCACCCCCCGATGTGTTTGCGACAATCAGCCACATTCAAGCAGTATTAAACCGCCGATAAGCGATCTCGGAGCGATATGAGTGAGTCAATGCGAGGGAGAAACAATAACCTTTCTTACTCGGAGATGGTCAGTTCAGTGGCAACGTGTGTGAGATCAGGTGGCATGAGACAAGACTCACGCCATTTGCCGTTGTCGCTCGACATCAATTCAAAACAAATCGACAGCGTGTCTTGCGTCGAGTGGAGTCGTGGCCGTACCTGCCCCGCAGCGCTTGCTGGTGTCCCGTCATCGTCCCGTCATCATTTCACCGCCCAAGCTCGCGACGCGGTCATCGGATCTACTTCGACTACTCAGTACACGGAATGCAGTCATGTCTCTTCTTTTTGGGACACAAAACATATGTGAAGCGAAATTAAACCCACCCTCTCCCGTTCTGTCGGGCACGAAGCCCGCGGGGTCTATAGCAGCGCGTATCGGCGAAAACGAGCAGACAAGGGACGCCGCGAACTGATCAGGTATAGCTCCGGGAGAACGTGCAATCACGACAACATGACGCCACGCTAAACCCAAATCCCCCCACAGAAAATAAAACTTTTACGATAATATTCCCAACATCCAGCTCACCGGGCGTAGGGCTTACTAAGCGGCCACCAGAGTCGATGGGCATAGACGCGATGGCATATGCCAGTGGGGGACACCGGCGACTTCCAGTTTCCGGCCTGATATCACCGGGGAAAAATGCCTTTCGCCATAGACTCGCGACTCGCTCGTTTGGGGGGAGATGGAAGACCCAGAGACCGGCTTCGTCGCCGTCGGCAACCAGCGCACGCATACACCGTCGTATATCCAACTCGTCCAGTCCCTTTCCTGACTCGTATACGCTCCCATGATCATGCCCGCCACCGCGGCGCGGGGCAAGACGCGCATCAACAGCCCCCCACGCGAGGCGTGCTAAGGTACCAATAACGGCAACGCAAACAAGAAAGGACAACAAGAGTGCCAATCACCAGCGCAGTACACACATGGGCGGCATCAGATATCTGTATTGCCTTTATCATATTGGGGCGGGTGGCGCGCAGTAGGGAGGGGGTTGGGGGAGGGGGGAGGGTGGAGAGGGTGGAGAAACGCGGGGCTGGCTGTCAGAGTAAGCTCCACGAGTTGACTCAGTTGACTCTTGTGGGGTCGTGGGTACTGATAATGATGTTGCGTCGTATCATTGAAGCAGCCTGACTGTCGAGGAACGGGCCGGGCTAAATTGGAACCATGCTCGACGACACGCACCAGGCTGGCTGACCACGAGAGGGGAGGACTGCTCTCTATAAGTAGCTATCAAGCACCCGAACGGGGTTTCCACTTCGGGCGTTCGGGAGACGCCGCTAACGGTTTTCTGGTATTTTCCGCCGCGGCGCTCAGGTGACAGAGCCGCCAATCTCAACTAGTGTGAATGAAATTCATTTTCTTGAGTGAATCCCGGGTACAACGAGCACTCTAGGTGAGAGAACAAAAAATGGATACATACATACATATGAGCGAGATCTATACATACGCACTGTACCTTAGTTACATTGGTCACCCTAGTTCGAGAGAGAGGGACGTGGCAAGAATGGACTGAATGTTGGGGAAAGCGGAAAAGAGCAGAACAAAATTGTCACATGTGCAGTGGCCAAGATGAGATGGTACGCAACGCAGGATATACTTAACAAACGTTAACCTGTGAACCTGAGGAGTATTGTCAAAAAATTGGAAGGGGAAAGGAAGGGTGTGTGAAGTGAGCAACCGATCAAAAAAAAAAAAAAGAAATAAGCGGTTAATTAATCAGTAGCCGGCCCAACTCTGTAGTGACGAGCTCTGCTCGCTCGAATAGACAGCTCCAGGTGCACCGTAAGAGCTGGCATGTAAATGAGAAGGCGGAGAGTGAACGGGTGAGTCGCACATGGGAATATCATAAACAGGTGAGGGGTTCGCGCATTGTAGTCCAGGGGAAACGGCGGGGTTAAGGAAGTGTGAGTAATCCACGTTTGCCGTCTGCCAATATTGCGCCACATGTGTAGCTTGGGCTGATGAAGCAAAAAACGGCGGCGGCGGCGGCACGAGGGCCGCCTCATACTCTGGGTAAAAGATGAATGGCTTATCACCATCGTCCGTCGCAGGCGCAGGAGGGGGCGTGTGTTGTGTGGATAACTGGGGGACATATTGTGGTCCTGCCATCGGAGCCGCTGCGGCATAAGTAACAGGCGCGTCTGCGTTGCCGTGGGGAATGTTGGCGAAACTAGACGAAGCTAACGGTGCCGCAGCACGCGCTTGAGCGTGCTGCGCCTGAGCTTGTACCTGAGCGGGAGAAAGTGCATGCGCTTGAGGCGGTAGTTGTTGTTGGGGTGGGAGAAGGTCCGTGAAAACCGGAGCCGGGTTAGGCGGTCCAGGTGGCACTAGCGTTCCGCCCTGCCACGAAGGTGGTGGACCAGGGGGTGGATGCACAGAAGTGTAGCTCTCCGCAAGGTTGACCCGAGGGGACGATAAAGGCATGCTCATCTGCATCCCAACGGTCACTGGGACCGTCGGTGACGCAAGCACGCCAGCTACCGTAGCAGTTGGTGACGGCGCGCTGACGCTTGCGGATGAGTCCGAGTCCGGCGAGGATACGCGAGCGGAGTCGGGTAGGGTAAAGTGGACAGAGCCTCGCCGAGGTCGTCGAGGGTCATCACCCGTTCTGCTCTTGCTCGCGTGCACGCCAGTATTACGCCGTGGGCGAGTACCGACTGCCTCGGTAGAGTGGACCTGTGGGTATGGCGACGCGGATGTCGTTTCGTCGCGGAAGAATGGAGCACGAGATGACTGCAAGCCATAATTTCGCTTTTTTGTTAGACCGTGGATCTTCTGTAAGTGCTTCACGAGACTCGGTTTTGCTTCCATGTCGGACCCAGGGGGAATGGTTGCGACGGACTGTGGAGGTGAATTATTTGTGGAGGAAGTAGCTGTATGACGCAAGGCAGAGCGCGCGTTGGCGTTAGCGGGAGGAAAGGAGTTATTCCTGGGAAGAGGAACTCGGGGTGGACGTGAATGATGTAGAGGCGGGGGTGGGGGGAGCGCGGAGGGATCTGGAAACGGGCCTGTAATTGGTGATGCAAGCGACAAGCCAGAAACGCCGGAAGTAGGAGTCATAAGAGTAGGGCTTACCGCCGGTGCGGTGCCCGCATACTCGACGGGAGTGTGGTGTGAAGATATGGAGGGAAGAGACCCGCCTGCACCCTCTTGATGGTCCTGGGGCCGCATGGACAGGCAAAAGCGGAACTTTTCCGTATTAGCCGGGAACCAGGTCACCGAGTCTTGGAAGCCTTGCATATTGAGCTGGAAGGGAGGCATAAGTCACATCGCGGGAAAGAGGGAACTATCTGGGGGTACATACAATGTCATAGAACAGTCGGTCAAAATTCGCAGATTCTTCCACCTTTGGATTCAGTATCATGTGAAGATGAATGTTTGCCTATCATGGATGTCAGCACACGCCGTGAGCACGTGAGCGGTGAACCAGCCTTTGTTAGTTTGGTGCCTAGTGTCTGCCAGACGGTCTGCGGATCTGCACCTGGGAGACTTGGTACGTCCGTGTTTCCCGATGGACCAGATGCAGCGACGACAAACAAGTGACGGGTTGTGGGTGTGTCGGGGAAGGCCTTCATGAGCAACTAAATATGGGAAGATAAGTGTGAGGGGTGCGAGCAAGTCAGGTAAAGGCAAGCGACGCTCACATCGGTAACGTGGAACAAGGTTGCGGCTGTTATCCTATTGTTGGGTTGCTGGTTAAAACGGACCTCTGGTAGTTGATTGTACTGCCGTGAGCCGTTGGGATGAGCGACGCCCTCTTCAGACGGAGAAACCGGGCAGCTAGTGAGCCAGAGCACTTGAATCTGTATTAGGAGACGGAGGGATAGATAAGAGCAAAGTTAGCGGGTAGGGGAGAGGGAGTAGGAGCATTGCAACGTACCGGGACTACTGGGTTGGCCATGCGCATGGTACCCAGAAGAGTGGGGAGATGGTGATCTCTGAGATCAGGCCAACGTTCTACCATTGCAGCGGAATTCTCGATGAGGACCAGGGTGGCGACGGTGTGACCTTGTTGAGCTGGTTTGAAGAGGCCAGGTGGAGGTGAGGCGGACATGACAGCGGAGGGGTGGTGGAAAAGCCGTGAGGTGGAGGTCGACAGTGGAGGGAGAGACCAAGAGGGAAAGAAAGGGTAGGGCTGGGGTGAAGGCCTGCCCAGACTCGGATTAACAGGAGAGGAATATAGTTAATCTCAAGTCAGAGCCGCGGGGAAACGACGAGACAAGACGAGCCGCCTTGAGCTTGACGTTGAAAAAGCAAAGACCGGGATGTCTTTCTTACTGTAATCTGGCACATCAGAATAATATAAATCTGAAGGTTGCACCCAATCAGCGCACAGAACAGAAACGGTCCCTTACCGCCCGTTGATAGTCATTGGACCGGTCAGAAACCCATTTGAAGAACCCAACGCGGAGACGTTTCTCAGAAAGGCCATTTACAATTGTCACTTGCCTGCTACCTGTTCCCTATCCTAATACCGGGAATCAGGCGATCTATTTAATTATTTAATTATCTAACTATTCGTTATTAATTTTACCGTTAACCCCCTTAACATCATCACCACGCTCGACACTCGCACAACCTGTTCGTTGTTGTTGTCGTCGTCGTCGACGGTCAATCAGTCATGGCCGGCATTATCACTCAAGTATCCCAGACTCCAGTGCAAGCGCATATACAACCCCCTCTTCTCACTCGCCTCTCCTTAGAACTCAGAGGAAAACGCTTTTCTGTTGACCGCGAAACCATCATGAATCTTCCCGAATCCGTTCTTCTATGCCTCTTTCCGAATGGCCTTGTCCTCAGCCGCCAAGCGACTTCATTAGGAGATGGAGGAGAAAACTCTGAAGAGGAGGAGGTCTATGGTGTTGACGTGCGTCCACGAATTCTACTCTCTCCCCCTATCCAGTACCTCAATTTAGCAAGCGTAGCTAAACACATTACTTCTTCCCCTCTTCACAGTTTGACCCCGATTGTTTTTCCTTTGTCCTCCAATTCTTTCGCTCCTCCTCCGATGCCTTCTATGGGACCGATACATCGCCTGGCCTTTATCATGCTCAACAGCACCTTATCGACACATCACCGACTTCCGACTTTGCTCCTAACCAGAATCCTCTCCTCTCGAAGCAAGCGATTATCGTTCTACGGGAAGAATTGGAGTACTTTTCCATACCTCCCAAAGGTGGCAAGGCTTCCACAGATGTGAATGGAATCGCCAACGAGAGCATGCTTGACCTTAAGCGTGATTGTGGCAAATACCTTCTCGAAAAGAGGAGCATATTTACTGCACTGCAGCGCAATGTCAACAAGGAGAACAACATTGCGGAGCAGCATCTAATCGACATGTTATGCATGAGGTAGCCGCGTGCCCATATCGTCTTATCCTCATTCTCACTCATGCATTCCGCTATCCGTCTAGTGGTTTCGACCGCGAGGACGAATGGGGCTTCAGGGCGCTTGAGCCTTCCCGCTGTTGTATATCTTCCATAGCTCTAGTCTTGCTTAAGACTGGTATCCACCACCCAGCAACGTCGGGCGAGAAGCAAGTCACTATTGACTATAACCAGATGGCCACAGCACAAAAACTCCTGCTCTTTTGGAGGAAGCCCGCGGTGCGTTATCTTTATCTCCATTCTCCCTTATCATGGGATGTGACCAATCGCGTTTCTCCTGTTGTGATCTGCAGCGCAAATGTTGGTGGGATGGGATTGAGGTGGAGTTGAAGCAGGCCGGTGAAGATACCCCACGGATCATCAAGTTGTGGGCACGTCGTGTATGGACACTTGAGCTCAGCCTGGTACACACACCTTCTCTTCACTGATGAACTGTAATTGGTGACTAACTACCCTGATCTGGCTGCGGCAGGTCTAATCGGGATTTGTGCTCCTTCCTGGTGCGGGTGCTGCCGAGAGCAACGACGGGATAGGACTCAGCACACCCTTTGAGAGCAAGGGCTGCGACAACCTTTGACAAGAGTCTTTATTGTGCATCCGTCGTTGTTGGCGTGCGATTACTTCGAGGATACCCTGTCATGTCCTTTTTCCTTTCCATGCATGCACGTACCCCCACACATCTACACTAGTGTTGTCCGGTTCTTCCCTATATTGTTTTCCGTCGAGTTTCTCTTCTCCGTGTACATCGCACTATTATGGTGGCATTAGATGTCGCACCGTGTTTGGCAAGTCAGTCGCCGGCGGGACCTATTTACTTGGTTTGATGTACTTCGATGTCTGAGGGATCTTCGCGGCGACGTCGAAGCGAAGCAGGGCAAGGTTCATGCTCTTCAAGGAGTGAGCGCCTTCTTGTCTGTAGGTTCGTTGCATGGAAAACGAAGCGGGAAGCAGTCAAACGCCGGGCTCGGCTAGTAGCTCGTCAGTCCAGGGGTACATTCTGCCAATTCAATTAGCGGGGATCCAGCTATGACGCCATCTCCGCGACCAGGACTCTGTCTCAACGGTCACTATCCCTCTACTCTCCTTCTACAACCTCCTCCAATGACAACTCCAGATCGGACCCACATAGACGCCGATGAGCAAGCTTTTGACCTCGAGGAGCTCGTCCATGTGGAGGAAACGTGTGGATCTTTTTTTTTATCTCCTTTAATACACGCGAGGAAAAATATACTGACACTTTCTTTTTTACCAAAAAAAGATTCTACAAGGTAGGATATGAAGACGGGTATGCGCACGGTCGCCTACACGGGTTAGTTGAGGGTCGTGCGCTCGGCGCGGAGAAAGGATTCGAGCTTTGGGAAGAACTCGGCTTCTACGAAGGTGCTGCGCGCCTTTGGACCGCCGTCGCCTTGACCGACGCTGGCGGTGTGGATAGGTGCGTCCTTACCTACCCCTGTTTCGAGTGTCGCAGATCAAAAATATCTTCTTTCTTCGCTTTCTCCTGCATACAGCCGCGGGGCACACCACGCGTCCGCGCTCCTCGCATTGATTGAGCGATTCCCACGCAAGAATCCCCGCCCGGATGGGGATGGCGTCGATATGGGTGCACAACTACGCCTCATCCGTTCGCGATACAAGGCCATGTGCGCCTCGTTCGGCGTGCGTGCCCGCCTGCAACCCGCTGCAGCGGTAGCGGTCGAAGACGGTCCTGGCCTGAACGAAGACATGGCTGGTGATCAGAAAGTAGGCGTTGGCATGGGCGCAAAGAAAAAGGGGCAAGCAATCTGGGCACTCAGCCCACCTGCTTCTGCGTCAACGCAGGGCCTCAGCTTCTGACGTGGCCGGCTGTGGCACGTCATTGTCCTTTCGGCCACCTCCTCTCTGCGTTGCAACTTCCACGATCGGAAGTGTGACTCGGAGCCTTCCGGCAGCGGAGTGGTGCGGTGTGGGGTGTGGAGGGCTGCGAATTCAGGCCAATATTCAGGCGCCATGTCACAATCGCACTTATCAGCACGATCTGCTGGTACGTGTACGCGTGCCGTCCTGAATGTGACTGTTTCCACTTTTGGTCTGTCTCGGGATCGGTGGCGCTGCACCTTGCTCAAGATCCGCCGGTACTTGTAAGAAGAAGGAAACCGCATGCAATCTTTGTGGACCCATCACTCACCGGCGGAACTTGAAAACCATCTCGTGGCATTACAGTCGGTTGGTCAGGCGCACTCGCCCGGCTGCTGTCCTGCGTGCCTATCCCTGGGCTTGCGTTCGATCGCCCTCAGGCTCAGGAGCGTGGCTACAGGTCAAGTGACCATATCCCCGTCCTCTTGTTCACCCTTGAATTTATCTATGGTCCGGATTCTGGATTCCCCCCAACGCCCTATCGCCTCCGCGAACTCCCCCATAATCTTGTCTGGCCCTCCATCACGCCAATACCGGCAAGTAGTCGCCGCGATAGAGACACGATTGATTTGGTGGGATGAATTTGGGAAGTTGTTTAGGGTACATCCTTTATCGAACGGCGTGCCCACTCTTCCTACGGCGAGAAGATCTAAGACCAGCGCTCCGGGGAAAGGGGTTTGTGACATACACTGACGCTCACTGAGCCGCAGTCTTTATACCGACCGCAGATATGCAGGACCCTCGCGGATGTGCCCCTTTACCTGCTGGAGCGTCCCGTATAGATTCACAGAGTCGGTATATGCGGTCTCAAGTTGTGAGCTGAATATACATTCTGAGTGCGAATATCGCTTACGTGGCTAATTGACTCCCCACTCGAGCAGGCTTGGACAGGGGAGAGAGGAACTCCTTTTAGAGACACAAGCGAACGCACCTGATGCTCATAGCTTTGAATGATCACATTACCCCTTCGGGCATATGAGTTAAGGATCATGGCCTCGCCCCAAACTAAAAACCAGGCCGTAGACGAGCCTGTGAAAGCCTGCATGGACACGGGCGGGGCAGTGGTGAGGCACACTTCAAGTCTCAGGTGTAAGTCGAGGGAGGTAAACACTCTGGACCTTCCTTGCGATCTAGACCCTGTGCGGTTGGACCAAGCGATTTTTAGGTGTTCCAGCGGCTGTTGGCTTATTTGGAGCTGTCGATGAGGTCGTATGATGCGTGGGTGTACTAAGCGCCTGGCTCGGCCTTCAGCATACGTGCAGCGACTCGGAGCGCGATGCGCTGGTTGTCGGGCGGTTATCATTCGTGGGTGATGGAGTAGATTTGGTTCTAAGTCTATCTCATACGCATATGGTATGTCGGGGCCAGGTTTTGAGAGAATCATTGTATTGAAACACCCACTCAGGCTCAAGTCACCGATGCTACTAGTTGGTACTGCCATAGAGCGGCGACTTGGTCTGTGCCTTCATGGACTTCGGAGGTGAAAACTTCTAGAGCACCGACAGCGCTTCTCTGGCGGAACACCGTCGGTACTCGGAAGACGAGGCGCTGACCCTGCTCTTTGACCTACGCGGCGACTGACAAATTAGGCGGCCTCAAGGCTTGGTGGCTTGGGCTTCGGGGACTCGGACTCGGACGGGGACTCTCAAGAGAGACCCGTCACGTTACTCGCTGCGACCCCTGGACGCAGCCAGAGGTCCCGAGCCCTGACGGTCCACCCCGACATATCTGTGACCAGCGTGCTGATTATTACCAGTTGGGTTGTTCCAACTAGCCTGGGCGGTTGTCTGGTCGGGGTTTGAGGATCATAGCGGTCTTGAGTTGGCCTGTTTCGCTGACGGCAAGTTAGAAGCCGGTAATTTGCTTTGATGTCGCTTTGGGTATCGCCGGCTCAGAAACTCCATCATAGATCCTACCATGTCTCTGGGGATGCTCAGAAGTGACGTACCGCCTTCGTTTGTGGTCTCCTCCTGCTTTGACATGTCAGTTGAAGCGTCCACTTGGCCGTCATATGGGCGTTTGACCTTTCATGTTGCCAAGGGCCACGATCAAGGGCGGAACAAATGACGAATTCGAACATATTCGATATCTACTTGCTTTACCGTCGCCTTGCTAATGGCCGTACCCTCATGCCGCTGGGGTAGGTTTTTTTTTCTTTCGATAGCACGGTTGAGACACGGTCTTACACAACATCATTTACTTCTCCGAGTCCAATGGACTCCTTTACACACGCATAAGTTCAAACATTCTCATATTCAACCACAGTGGCTCCCTCCCCCGACGGCCGTATTAGAGCCAAAGGCGGGCACACTTTTCTCGTCCTTCGCTCCTGGGACGTCCAGGCTCGGGTTGGCCGTGAAGAAGCTATTCGGCTTGAGCGTAAGCCGGATGTGGTCCACAGGCATCCTACGTCCCTTGTCAGTCAGCAACCTATTGCAACAAAAACAAAAACCCCAAGACAGACGTACACGGGCCAATCTTCAGGACGTGGAATGTGAGTCGTCCCAACCGTGACATAGACAAGCACGTCCTCGTTCTCGATCTTGGCGTCCCCGTCGTCGCGCAACCACCGCGCAAGACTATCCACGGGTTCGTCGCGTGCCTGGGGCACGAACTTGCCCGACGGCCACATCCGGCCGCCCTCCCGTGCGTCCTCCTTCTCGCGAACGACCCATAGCGCATTGTGTGCGAAGGTTGCACGGCGGCCGACCCAACCTTCCGGGCGCGGCAGGAACGGCGTCACGCCGCCCTTCACGCCGACAGCGTATCCCGTGTGCTGCCCAGAAGAGTAGTGGGTTTTCCCCGCGCTTACGATGCGCCAGCGGCGGTCGGCGGATGCGTCCCACTCGCGCGCACCTTCATTCGCTCGCCGCAGCACGCGGTCGCGTATCTGGAACGAGTTGCCGGCGTAGTTCTCGGGCGAAGCGTAATTCGCAGCTGCGGGGAGCACGTCCGTCTCGACGACGCTGTTCGCGAGGCCGTCTACCATCGGGTCGATGCGGAAAGAGAAGAGGTGCTGGTGGAAATGCGCGTTGATCCCAGGGGCGACGCGTGTCGCGTACGGTGTGGGTTCGTTCGGACCTGCGACGTAGACCTGGAGGATCCCAGTGAGGCGGATCTCGAACTCGATGGAACCGTCTTGATAGAAAAAATAATTCCAGACGTATTCTGTGATACATGTACAATTATCAGAGGCGACAGGAAATTGACCGGAAGCAAAAACAAAAAAAGCGTACCGTAATTTGCGAGGGTGCAGACCATGCTTATGACTAGGCGACGGCTGCGGGCAGAGTACGAGCGTCCCCCAATACGATAATCGGTATGCTTCCACAATAGCCCTGCGTCTTCCTCATGTATGCATATGACATTCTTTATGACGACCGGCAGACCGTTGTTCCCAGTATACGCCCCAGGCTAGCCTAGGTGTTTGTAATAGGACCAGGGCAAAATGACAGCCCCTCGTACCAGGTAGTGAATTTGTCCAACACAATCACATCCGAGCGAGAGTTCGTTCGCCATTGTTCCCATACCGTATTCACCCCTGTAGGAATTCAATGTAAAGACTCGTTACTTGCGTGACACTCAGTAGACGCACGTATCAAATGCAAATTTTCGCGGATGAGGGTGCTCGGGTGCGCCATAGGGCACCACCATCTCTGCCAGAGAAAGACGGTAAAACAGCGGACGTAGGACGCCGTCGTCATTGTAGGTGATTGTAGAAAGCGCGATCCCTTCACGATGGCTGAAAGCTACCATGGGCGCAATGCGGGGGACGATATCAGCAGATGTATGTAGGTCATCGAGATATAGATGCTAGCCTACCGACGTGCATCTTCCACTTCTGCCATTCGAGTACGTGCCCGTCTATCTTGAAACTGACGCCCTCAGGTTGCACAATGTGCAGCGGTTTAGGTGCTTCGCGCTGCTTCCATTCTTTTCCCTCTTCCTTTGCGGAAGCTGCGATGAGGTCCGGGAGAAAGTCCTGCGAAGCAAGCGGAGGAGGGATACGGGGACGCTGAGCTTGTTGAAGCTGGTCCTCGGTCAATGGGGGCGGCTGTGTCGACGCCGGGGCATTGGGGTAGACGCCGGGGAAATCTATGTGGATGACCTTGCCCGCGTTCATGTCTACTATGGGAACAAAATCCTTTTGTGCTGTTAACGACGCAAAAGTGGGGTACAAAAGAGAAAGATCGATACCAAAGGATGAGCGTAGAGGTTTTCGTGCTGCGAGAAGCGCGCAAAAAGCAGCCCTTGCTGGAGACGGAGCGACACCGGGAAGCGGTCGTCGTATCCAACCGACCACCCATCAGCGAATATCTGGTGGGGCTCGACGCCTGCTCGTCACGGAAGTTAGTTGCTGTCAGGTCGATGGGATAGACAAGGTAGATGAGCTCACCAACTTCCTTAGCGAGGGCTTGTACGCCCGGGTCATTCTTCACGATATCTTCGCATGCAAGGAGTTCCTCGGGAGATATTTGGGGCTGGGTGCCTTCGGGGAGTTTGACTATGCTTTCAACTCCCCAGGTACCTTTGGCGCCGTCAAGTGCCACGATTGTGTTGTAGGCATCACTGCCGTAAGGTTCCAATGTCAGCGGATGCTACCGTCCGTGGGGGATGGGGTTGGTGGGTAACACTACTTACCCGGAAGTGACATCTATGAACTAAGAAAGAAGAAGCAAGTGGTCAGTGTTGATGGTTGATTGGTGCAAGGCGCACTCGACGATTGGTCACAAATCAAATTGAGAACGTAAAGCCCTTGCTCCGTCTGCCCTACTGTGCCTCCGCTACCCACGAGGGAACTTCGGAAATAAGGTACGGGCACGTAAGAGACGCGCAGCGCGAGGCGGGGTTGCCGTGCGGTCGCTCGGACCACCGTCGGACAGCGTGTGGGGCGGCAGTACGTACAGCCCGACGTCTCCCAGGGGGCCAGAGCAGACGGTCAACCAACGAAACAACTCACATCGACTTCGGCTTTGCGCACAATCGGTAGGCGATCTTCGTCCTTCACCGGTTCACCAGTCGCGAGTGGAATGCCGAGGTGAGCGAGAACGGCTCGCTTTGGCGGCGGAAGAAGATAGTTCGTGATGAATCTTACAGCCTTGACGGAGGTCTGTGCGGCAAGGTGGTGGCGCACAGATAGGGACACTGCGGCGATCTGAATCCGATTTGCACTATCGTCGGTACGGAGATATGATCCGACGTGCGCATACTTACCTCGTCTGCGGAAAGTGGGTCGAGGGGATGTACAGGCAAGAGATTAGACTTGGGACCAGAGCCGTGCAGTGCGTCCCTCGCCGTGGAAGGTGGGATAGGCAACTGCGAATGAGTCTGCATAATAATTGGCGTGATAAGTGTCTTTCAGATCTGACGTAGGTCCAGGGCTACTATCAGTGAGCGTGACTACCGTCGAGGTTCCCTACGCTTGTGGGTTCAGGCAAAGGTTCAGGTGGGGGGTATCACAGGGGTTGAACGTTGAACGTTGAACGTTGATCCGATAAATAGCCAGAGCGCATGAGTTGCGACCTCGCATTCAGTTGCCTGTTCGGTGTTGATAGGCACAGGTGTGGGATTTCTGCTGGAAATGTAGTATACCCAGCACGGAGTCAGAATATAGAGAGAGAATCTAATCGGACTTTCCCCTATGGTCAGATTGGTCAAAAGGGGGTAGCATCTATCAGTATCCTTATAATGCCAAGAAAACGCCGAGGGAGACAAGATCCGAGTTTTTTTTCAGTAGCACTACTAGTTGACTACTAGATCACAATAGTTTCTGACTATTCCACTAGAACCACGTAATAATTTATTGTAGTTACAGTAGTGACGATGTACAGTAGAGGTCATCTTCAGGAACACGCAGGTGTAGTGCTACGTAGGGTAATCTACCCTCGGGCACACAATAATGGATTCAAAAAAAAAAGAGGTCATCTCCAAGTCGGTGGACGTAGGAAAACAAGCACTAGCTCTATATATTATCATGTTTCCGTCCTTGACCCGAAAATGCATCATCGGGGCACGGTGTGCCGAATGAAGGCGCCGGGTACTGCTGTAGTGGCTTAAACATATGGGGGTATAACGACGGCACGTTTTCGCAAATAGCGATCTTTGGCCTTCATGACGTCGCATCGAAGCGGGTATTTGAGGGTGGAACTGCTAGTTGAATAGAGGGGAAAAACATCCGCCATTATGCGGCTTGAATGCTCTCTTTCCCGGTTGCACCTGTCGACAAGTGCTATAGCCGACACCCGGTGAAGGTTTGTTCGTGACGACTGAGGCAGACGGCGTAAGTGCCCCCAAGCAAGTCAGCGCCAGCGCCAGACCCCTCGTTTGGTGCGTTGGTTGCTGTCGCGGGGATGCTTTCCTGAAGGACAGTTGAGGCGCCGCAACCTTGGCTCGTCATTCCGCCGACACTGGCGGCCCACCGACAAGTTGAAGGAAAGGCGAGCGGAATTCAGCAAATGCCAGAGCCGTCGTTTCTTGGAGTCCACGCCTCCCACATATGAGTTATCGCCCGAGGGGTGTAGGCTGACGCCGTGCGCGCCGAGCTGCATAAAAGGTCGCACAGGCCCTTCGCATGGTCACGCGGGGTGTTACCAGTGTAACGTGCTGACATCGTCTTTCACGTTATCTGGCAGAGCATGCAGTTGAGCTAGCTAAGAAAAGTGTTCTCTATGATAGGGCCAGTCAGTCAGTCAGTCAGCATGGACACGTGCCGTTCACTAGGTAGGCCGGGCCGCCGCTCGTTCCTCTCCCACGGATTGTATTTCTCCTGTTCTACCCACGCCAGACCGAAGTGTGGCGTGATATATCCATGATATATCCAAGGGGCAACCAAGTTGGTTAACTACTAGATTTGGTGGATCGTCGCAGGTGATGAAGAGGTGCATCTAACAATATAGGTGGCCAGGACAGCATCCAAGGCGCATTACGTCGACCATGCAACCTGTCGTCATTATCCCTCTCGACCTCCTACTCATGCTCCTACTGTAGACTCGGGCTCGTCGCGACTCGAAGAAAAATGACATTCCGACGGCGGTCGCATAGCGAAACTGATCTGTTCAGAAACGTTGGACTGGACATCGACTGCAATGAGAAAATGCACATACTGGCTGTGAGCTCATACTGACGGCATCGCCTGTCTGTTTTTCTAGGTCCACCGACTGGGAAATGGTGTCTAGCTTGAAACTGTCACCCGTTGACTGCGGATCGGCTGCGGCGAAACTGAGCGATGCGAATGGGGTAGTAGCACGAACCCGTCCGGAGACGGTGAAGCGTGCGCTATCGCCATGTTGGGAGGGCGGGTGGTCACGGAAGTAGATGCGGTTGTTGAGGATCACCATGAGGGTGTTAGAGTACCTAGGACGAGGTGAGTATTTTAGCCCCTACGTCGTGCGTGCCACTCACAGTTTTCCGATGACCCCAGCTCTATTTCTCACATTAGCCTGGGTGATCCATGGCGACGGAACAACAAGAACGTACGTGAATGTGTAATATATATCATTCTGTGGGATACGCTGGGTCAGGAGATGGTTTGTGCACATCTTGGTCCAACTTACTGGGAAGGCAACAAAAAGCACGAAGGAAGCGATGGCCACGCTAGCTCAACAGGAAGTTAGATGCTCGTCTGCCGGCGTGCAGAACTACCCGAGGGATAGATACCAGTAAGCGTGTTCGTTTCTACGGTGAGGCGTACCACGCGAATCAACACGAAATTAGAGAATCGACCTTTGTCCGTTCGTCTAAGCTGTAGAAAAAGAATTCCGTCAACGTAGTAAAAGACCTAATGGGGACATCCCGTACCAGCAGTATCATTGCCACCGCGATCATAATGTCCGCTAGAGCACTCGGCAACGACCATAACTAGTGCGACGGAGTGTGAGGTAGTACGGCGACCAAGACTCAAAACGAGTGTGCGTACATATAGAGCCGCCTTGGAAACCGCATACTTTCCGACCACGAGTGACTGGAATTGCGTGGAAGATGATGCGATTTGGTCAAAGCTGTTGAAAACTTACCCTGAAACCCCCCCAGGCCGCCCCAACAGATTGGGAAACAGCAGTCTAATAGGAACGTCAAGCGGCTGAAGAGCGTGTGCAAGTCAGGTATGCCTACGACAGCAATGATCAAGCAGAACCACGACGAGCGTCGGTTCAGCGTCCAGATCCGATAGCAGAAGTATTCCTGAACAATCAACGAAATGATAGCGTCGGTGATAGCAATGTCTATGGGGGCGTAATGGGAACTCCTGAGGCGTTCCTTGTCGCCAAATCCAGCAATAAACCAATAATAGACGTCGGCCCCAGTCAGCGCCGTCTGGACGGTCTCCAGTGCGAACACGAAACAAACTGTTCAGGGTTTGCCGTGGCATCAGCAATGCTTCTGAGTGGCGTTAGAAGACCCACCTAGAAATTTCAAGGATCGACTGTCGCTTGGGAAATTGTAGCTATATAGATCTGGACGTGGGTCAGTGGAATAGACTTCTCCTGAGGGATATGGTTTCCTACAAGTTTGGACGCAGAGAACGCCGTAAAGCGCCCAGTTGAAAAGTGGTCCGAAGAGCTGAGTGTTTTTGTTGGAGATATCAGTCACATAGACAACAGAGAAAGGCCAATCATACAAGAGGAATTGCTCTACGAAAAGACAAGAGAGCTAAGTTACAAGGTAAACGGCTGATAAAGCCGAACTTACAGTTTGATGTCGGCGGAAGACGACTCAGCCATTGATCAAGTGTCGAGGACAAGGATACAGAGGAGCAGCGAGGTGCATGAGGTGGACTTATAGTCCCAAAGATCCGGGCTGTGGGTGCGAACGAGACCAAGGCGAAGTAGACGCCAGGTTCCCTGAACTTCATAAACCACCCCTACTATTGGCACCGATATTGCATCCTTGAAAACCCTTACAGGGCTAGCAGGCACAAACTAGAAGTGTGCGGCTTCTTCCCCTGCTGAATTGACACTCGGCGCAAGCTCACTGCCCCCATTGCGCCACAGTAAAAAAAATTGTTGCCCTTGTGACGGAACGGGACCCACTAGGGAAGGGTACGGGCCCCGAGCAGCTACCCATAGATGCACCAAAGAAAAGGAAGCTTAGAGAGAGCGAATGTCGGAATTTAGGAACGTCGATGCAGGCTGTGTGGCGTTGACATCAATGGAAAACTTCACAAAAGACAGGGCCGGCGAAACTTGGACGCTTCTCTACAAATATGATTCGGCGGCTGCTGTTTTCAAATCGATTGGCTCAGACGATTGCTTATATAAAAGAAAATTAGTGGCGTACGACAATGCTACATGGCTGTAGGTGCCGAGGACCTTGCCGAGGACGCCCCACTGGGGTTGAAGGGATATGATGTGGCGGCTGCGGGGTGATATTCTAGCTTCTGCAAGCAAGCTACAGGAACCTTTACAGCGTCTTCACAGCGTCTGCCAGTGCTGGGAAGCCCCCAACTGACAGCCTCACGGCGCCATTCCTTTTGCGGCCTCTGCCGCCGGTCTCACAGTAATACCACCGAGATCACACCCATTTAACATCCACCTTTGACACGGGGTTCCACCATATATGACTGTGCCGGTAATAGGCTGGGTCTCCATCACCAATGGAAAGCACGTTTGAGTCCTTGTGCGCACCAGTTGGCCAGCCAACATCATTTCCTAGAGCCACTAGTCGTCGGTTTGGACATGCACTACCAAGAGAAAAACTTCGCTTCGTCTCGAGGTTGACAAGGGGGTGGCAGAACCAAGGGTAAAACTTTGTGTTTTTTCGGTAGGGGGTCTATATAGTACGTTTCTCCCACATTTTTTTTTGTATGATTCCTAATCTTTGTGATTTTAGTGCATGCGCCATCACCGAGTGTTACTGACGTTACTCTCCCACTACTCGACCGTGTCCCACCCGCCTCCCTCTCCACCTCAATGTCTGTCAATGATCTCACCTCGTGTTGAAGGCGACGTCCGGCTCAGTACTAAGTACTATCATGATGTAGGAATCGCGCGGGTTTGCATGACGCCCACTCAGAGTGGATATAGAGAGTATAATCTCACTTGAATATATTTCAACGGTGGTTGGAGGACAAGGAGTGCTGGACTCACAGGGACTCGGCTGTATCCCATACCGTATTGGACCGCGGAGCCGATTCTCCATTTTATCTACCGTCCCAGCCGTGGGACAGTCCCTAGATCAGTAACTCTGCATAACCACAAGGAGGTTATAGTAGGTTCGCGTTGTCAAGTCACACACACCGTCGTGCATGAGTTAACTGGGTTGGGCCATGATGAATGTCGTGTCCTACGACCATGGGTAAGGCTCGGACTTGCTCGATGTTCTTTCGGTGACTCCTTCGCATACAGACAAATCTGGGTTTATTATACCACCTAATGCCGGTAGTCGGACTCAAGTCTTCGGTAAACTGCCTAAGAAGTGCTCGAGAACTCCGTGTGGAATCTTATACTCAGCGGAGATAGATATCCAGCATTGTGCGTGTCCAGCGCTGAGGCCAATTCGCTCGCGCCCTCCCACCGGCGCTCTGATGAGAATGTACGCAAAGGGGATATCGTCTCCATTGTCAAATGCGCGTGATATTCTACACACACCCTCTATGTGGAGAGCTCCCCACTGGCACACTACAGCATATTGTGTTGCGTCGCTCCAACACCCTTCTCTTCGCTGTATGTCCCCGTCATCTCTCCTAAGTATTGTCTCGATTCTCTGAGCAGATTTCCGCACACCCATTCTTTACCGCTGATGTTAGTGCGCTCCCATTTGACGAGCGCATCGCTTTGGCCTACCAACTTGCGATTCTCATACTGCGCACCTACAGCATAATTGTTCTCACCCTTCTCTTGATTACTGGTTAACGTGCTGACCCACTGGCATAGACTTGACGTCTGACGATGTCCCTAAAATGACGCCAAAGTTCTGGGCCATACACCATGACCCCAACATTGCGCTCTTTTCACAATCCTTACCGCGCAAATCAACTTGACCGTCGGTACACTTTCTCACTTCCTACCGAGCCAAGCCGATCTCAGGCTCTTTCCACTCGTAAATACTCTCCTCAAAGGGGACATCATCGGTCTCTTTCTCCTCTCTGAGCGTGGTCATGGCCTTGATGCCGTCAATATGGGACAACTGGTTACCAGCAAGGAGACGGCGGCTATGTCCACAATGAGGCCACCAAGTACTAAGTTAAACCCCGTTCAGCTCTCACAGTCAATTCACTGGTTTCTTCATTCAGGCTCGTGCCCATCTCCAACCCCACTTTGATATTGCCGTTGTGATTGTCCATCTGATCATCAAAGGAGAAGACGGCAATGTGCCCCTCCCTTGTTCCGATTTTCAACACCCGTTCACCATTCCCCGGTATCATCTCCATCCGTTTTGCCCCTTCGCAGCGACGCTTCAAGTTCTCCCCTCAATTTCTAGATGACGCGCTTCAAGTCACCTCTCACCGCTCTTCTTGGCGACTCCCTTGAAGCACCTAGCGATGCCCGCGCTGCTTGGTGGGGCGCACTTTAGTGCATCCCTTCGTCGTGACTAGTCCCTGCGTTACTGGTATCAAACACACCGCGTACATTGGTGGTACATGCCCGCTCCGCTGTTCCCCGTGGAGAAAAGATTGCGACATTCTACTTCCTCACACAACAGTGGGCAGTGCTGCATGCCTTTGCCCCCGCCTGTATCCTCGAGGTGTGGTTCCATTAGGTCGCACCTATGGCTACTCACCCTATCAAGCACGGCTTTACTGTACTCATTAAAGCTACAATCATTCGCGAGGCGATGAAATGTGCGCATGAAATGGCTGGGCGCTGCGATGCACAGTGCACATTTTACATTTGCTCGCCACAAGGCTTAAATTCTATATTGGGGATCTACGAGTCACTGACACAAAAAATACAGACCAACTAAGACATAGTCATCATCGCCGGGTGATGTCCTTGCACTGTGCATCCGGGCGAGCTCGCCACCCTCCCCATATTCCAGCCGTAAGGACTCGCTCCTTGCCGAGCACGCGCACGCGCTTCTAGAGGAAGGTCGCCAGGCCCTTCACCGGATTCCTGGTGGCCATCGCTCGGAAACTGCCGAGTACGCGCTTCTCCCCGAGTCCGAGCGTGCGATTGTCGCCCTCGGTCATGTCAGCGCTTACTCCGTCCGCGGAGAAGGCTGGTATTCTTCAAGCCCTTCTCGACCTGTACGATCGCTCTGCTATCCGCGACGCCCCCAGCTGGTTCTCTGAGAAGGCCGGGATTAACCAAAATGCTCAGCGCGCCAGGGAGTCGTTCTTCTCTGGGTTGCGCCGGATATCGAGAAGCACTTCGTGGACCTCAACATCAAGCATGCCGTCCGTTCAGACTCGAACTGGCTCGCCCAAGTACAGTACCGTACATGCCGGAGTTCACGGGCAACGCTCAAGGTGGAATCTCTGGCGTCGCTCCCAGCAACGATGGTGCGCGCCTGTGACCTCGGTATCCCGGTATCCCTCAGTAATGGAAGCGATGGGGCAGAACAAATTATATATTACTTTACAGTCAGCACTTGATTGGAAGGAAGCTACATCGTGTTTTGACGCCACAAAAAGAACATTTGGACCAGGCGGTCCCCGCGCCACTGTGGCGACGCTCCCGCCTGTTGAGAACTTGTTCCAAAAATCGAAATCTGAACTCGTCAGGCGCATCATTACCAATGCAAACCCGGACTTTTTAGAAAATCAAAGTTCCGGGCTTCTCTCATATGGCTCTAAATAAGTTATAGGGTACAGTACTCCTCACAACTCATCGATTGCTCATCCCCGATACCCATTCCCCCTCACCATAACCCATCGTAGTAAACGGGTCCGTCCGATTACATATGAGCTGAAACGACGGTTGACAATACACCGTGACGGCGCCTGAGCTGGCCCGGCGCCCGGCGCCACGATCGATGACATGGTCAACTTTACTGTAGTACATGATCTACACTTGGGCCATCAATGCCTGTTTCACGAAGTGGGCAATCGGCAGGCGCTCGGTCCCTCCCTCTCCCAGCACGGGCACTACTTCCGTGGACACTGCCTCCGCGTGGTGCACGGCCCATAATCAAAGCCGAAGTCGACCCAGGGACAAAAAGATTCACATGGCGACTGCTGCCATGTCGTTGAGGTTATCTGGGTCAGTCTCCTATCGCACGTTCGACCTCGTTTTTCTACCGCCTCCAAGTACAGTACTGTAACTTCGGCATCCGGAAAATTTGTGAGAACTGTGTCCGAGGTGTGAGAATTCCGATATGTTACCGAATCTTCACATGGAACGAGGGATGCGTTTTCGTAACACATCCTATGAGTTACGAGACCGAACTACAGTACATTTTCACAAAAACATTGCAACGTGGCATCGTGTGGCTTGCGCTGTACTGTAATGCAACCGTCGTTATTGGCAGAATCGAAGGAATCAGAATTTGAGTCAGGTTGGCAACTTTCCCATCGACGTGAGCGACGGAAGGTGGTGTAAGGCGGGGCCACAATTATTGATGTCGTCTTCGTTACGTCAATCACTGCAAAATAATCAGAAAATAACTGCAAGAGCATCGTGCCCCGGCCCCGCCAGTGCCACCGCTATGTTTTGCGTGGTTACATAATCCAGGTACCAACTTAGGCGCACCGCATGTGCACGCCCCACAACGGAGAATTATAAAGTTTGTTTGATCAGCGCCTGATGTAGTAATATATCCAATAGAGCAGGGGTAGTGGAATAATCAAAAGGTATTATGTTATTCTGGTGCGCCCATCGGCCTGTCTCAGTGACATCGGACACACCCAAATATGCACAGATTCACGCCACCAGTGGAGTTTTTTTTTGTTGTGAAGCCGCCAGTGGAGTTGTATTGGAGCAACTTGAGACTTGTAAACAGGTCCGATTTGATTGGTAACGGGTTGCCCAAGGGATTTGACCATCAAGGAGCTCTGATGGCCCGAGTTGATGGCAGTCCAACGAATTGAATAGTTATCCCATCGTGTGCACGCATATAGCGTGTGATTTACGACCAGGCTGCGGAAATGACAATCAGCAAAGGAGAAGATGGCGTTTGGGGGGTTCATTTTACCTCAGGGACAAGGAACATTATCCTCTCACTGTCGAGCAACGCATCATGCACGAGGGCGCCCTCATTTCCGGCAAGTGAAACCTCATGATAAGGCAATGCGCTCTCAACGTCGCGCGCGAACACGCGGTCTGCCGGCATTTTGCTGCGCAGGGTGATGCCGTTTGAAGAAGCACGCACACGGCGAGGACAGAAGTCACGGATAGCTCCTTGCGCGATCCAGCGCTGCCCCGCTACTGCCGCTGTCAATCTGCCGCCGTGCCCATCGAAGCAACGCGAGGAGGGCGGGCCCCAGGCATCCCAAGGTACGACAAGGCCGGACGAGTCTTGAGAACGGCACTCGGCGTAAGACAGAAGGGTGCTTGCTTGCGTGGCCAGGGTATATGTTTTCGTCCCCACGAAAGCTGAGCCGCTTATTCGAGCGGATAGAGCGAGGAGGACAAGGGTATCGTCTTGTGAGGGGCTGAAAGGATGTCTTGGAGGCGGGCGCGTCTGTCGATGGATGTCTATAGCGCTTGTGTGAAGCTCGGTCTTCGAACTGGCGGCGACAAGTCGGACATATGGTAGGAGAGGTGGGAGTTCTAGAAGGCGAATGGTCTGCAGGGAGGGTGTTGGGCCGCTCGTGATTCGACAAAGCTCCAGGGCATTTCCTGGACCCCGAACGAGAGCCAAAACGTCATTAGACACGACAATGAAGTCCGTGAGGTAGGTTCGTGTTGGGTTGGTGCGAAGCTTGGGACTAAGGTCAGCAAAGCAATTTTCAAAATCGCACCCGATGCACTAACCGTTGCGAGGTGCCCCTTTTGCCAGTCCAACAGGAGAATTACATCTGCGCCGTTGACCTCGGGTCCTAGCCCAACTGCAATGATAATATACGATCCGATTGTCGATATGCGCGTCTTGAGTCCAATATAGTGTGTCTCCTTGGTAGGCAGCTCGATGTCTATGGAGGAACGTGACGCTAGAGGGTGAGGTGCGCCGTCCCGAAATCCCAGTGGGCGTAACTGGAACGTGGAGGATTCTGGACGCCTACAGACCTTGATCAGTGACCCGAATGGAGACTGCTTATTACGTAAAAGCTCACCCAAACAAGACGGCGAACAAATTCTGCTGAGCCGCATCAATGGTAAATGAGAGAGGCACTAAATTATCCTCAAAAAGGACTTTGGTCCAGTTGTCACCAGATTGCCTCAGGTCTAGCCATTCGTAGCTAGCAGCGTGCCTGTACCCAAGCTTGCCTCCGAAGTCCATAACAACTAGGTAGTCATCGCATACCAAGGACTCGGCGTTGACCTCGCTCCGGCGAGTGAGAATACGTGAGGGTGAGCGTGAAAAAACGTCGGGCTGATGCCAAGCGGTAGACCAGCGCCTAAGGGCCTCGAGGCGGTGTGGGAGGGGGGGCTCGAATGATGACAACAGTGGGTCGGAAACGCCAGCGAGCGCGGTGCGAATGAGGTATTGAAGGAGAAGCGAGTTTGCGACAATATCGTTGGCTCTGTGACACGTCAATAAACACGAACCAAGATCGGAAATATGTAGATGGGAAAAAATGCGGATGAGGAGCTCATTAGGGAGGTTGAGTAGGTCGGACATTCCAATAGTGCAGGGATCGAGTGGTCTTCATTCGACCAACTGTATTTATATGCCGACCCTTGGTACTCTGGAATTGAATGCTCACCACCGCTTGGCGCGGGAATAGGGCTTATTCGTAATCGGCATCAATGATTGGGAGCACGCTGCAACAGGGCAGTGGGTCCCCACTTGTTTGACGCCTCAATGATCAGTTGATTCGTCGCAAGTGCCGGCAGCAAAAGGCCAGCCACAATGATGATATATTCTATGATAGACTGTGGATCAGCTTCAAACACCGGTGTTTCATAATATGGCTCATTTTTTCGCCTCTTTCTCCCAGCTAAGCAGAGTTATTAGCAATCAAAGACGCCAAGACTAACATGCAGGCCAGGGCTCACATATTCATGAAGAACTTCCACAACACACTGAACATCAAGCCTTGTGCACCGTTCGCTATAATCCTCGTTTTCAACCCACGCCCGAACAGTCCACGTACGCCATCCGTCGCAATGACGGCGCGAGCAGCGTCGAGGTATCCAATCCGGGTTTCGTCTACTTGCCTGTATGTCTTGATGACGCGTAGTGAGTTCGAAACTGTGTCAGAGATGACAGATGCGACGAAGCCAATCAGCGCCTGTCTCAAAATCTGCTGGCCAATGGTCGACGGCTGGGGAAGGGACTTGTCGAGTTGGTTGTAAGTCCCAAACCACTGCAACGGGCTGCCATCAGTCGAAAGACGGGAGGGAAAGTGTGCCCAACTTACAGGGTAATGGCCTACGAAAGTTGCAGCAGCCGTCGCCCACGCGCCAAACCACAAGGTACCCAGGCCGTAAGTTTTGATCTACGTGGGCGTTGAGCGGTTGCTTGGCGGTTGATCAGATATCAAGAACTCACCCTCCTACCGAGAATGCCCCACCCACGCTTTCCTTGTGCTTGCAACGTCGTCTTGATGGTATCCACAGGCGTGAGAATCATACGGAAGAGAGCAGCAGCAAACGAGGCAAAAGCGGTTTGGATGAACTTTGGGAGTGTACGCATGAACTTATTGCTTTCGAGCAGGGCAAGGATGCCTGCATTGGCGGCTGTGTCGCCAAAGCGAGCAACGGGTCCCTGCACGAGTGCGGCGGCGAGACCCTGGTAGTACCGGGAATAACCGCCATCAGCATAGAGGGTATCTATAGCTTGTGTGGTGGTAGTGCCGTAGCGGTATTGGTAGTTCATGACCGTACGTATGGGCTACTTTCGGTCAATAGCGGTGCGTGCATACTTGGGACAGAACCGACCATCAAGGTAAGTACTTGGAGCACCATGGCTACGGAGTGAGGGGTTGTGAGATAATGTACCATGGTATCAGCAAAAACATCAGCATCACCTGCAGCACCGCTCAGCCCACCACCCAAAGCACGCTTGAGTGCTCCCTTAAGATCAAACTATCCGAGTCGAGGGTCAGATTTAGCTGGGTGAGGTCTTGATTGACTCACATTAACATCGCCGGCATCGATGAAACCCTTGATGAAAAATACAAGGGCAAGGGTACCCCCGGACAACAGAATGATATACCATATAACCTTCCACATTGTCGTCTGTTTATCTACTGGTTGATCGCCGTTCGCTGCTTCCGCGGCGGCATTTTCGATGCCTTCATAGTTTGGCTGTTGAGAGGCGAGCAGCGGTCTGTCCTCTGCACCGTCAGTCTGTGTCGCCATGGTGGTGGGGGTCAACGATGGGAAGCTGGCAGAATACACTCACGCTCACGATGACTGATGCACGATGTGCGACAAACTCGGTGGTATCGTCAGACACGTGAGTCATGCGTGGGAAAGATATGCTTTGTTTGGACATCGGTGTCGCGGCACCTACGGTCAGCCGCGTTCAGCAGCACCAACCTCAGCCGTACCTCGAAAATGGCGTCAACAAGTGGACTGCCACCATTAGACCCTTTGTTCAAGTCCAATGCCAAACGGACTTACTCTGTCTTTTCTTCATATCCGGATGCTGGTTTAAGAGAGGAGGAAAAAAGGTACGCACACGCACCTTGTTTACCCTAGGCCATCCAACAACGTTCGACCAGCGCCCGCCTACGATTATCGGTAAAAATTAATGACGAATACAAGCACTATAAACAACTACCCACCGCCCTCCTTGCCCAGCAAGGTCCCGTCGGGCCTGCGCGCCCAACAGAGATGCGCAAAGCCATTACTGCTGGACCCTCCTCTTCCGAGACGACTCGCATGATAGCTTCCATCGACACGACACCCGAACAACGGGTTTCGACCTTCTCCAACCCATCCAAGCTTTCGCAAGCGCTTATGCTACACAAAACGACGCGTACCGTCAAGCCAACGTATCACGCGCCATGGAAGCTCGTCCGCGTCATTTCTGGGCATTTGGGGTGGGTACGCAGCGTTGCTGTCGAGCCGGGAAACAAGTGGTTCGCCACGGGTGCGGGTGACCGAGTCATCAAGATTTGGAACCTCGCATCTGGTGAGCTACGTTTGTCCCTCACCGGTCACATCTCGACCGTACGCGGACTGGCGGTGTCCCCCCGCCACCCGTATCTCTTCTCATGTGGTGAGGACAAGGTGCGCCCGTGCTGTGTTCTGCACGCAACCTGAGCCCTAACATGTGGGGGCTTAGATGGTTAAATGCTGGGATCTCGAAGCTAACAAGGTCATCCGACACTACCATGGTCATCTTTCTGGCGTCTACGCCCTCAGCCTCCACCCAACCCTTGATGTCCTCGTGACGTGTGGCCGTGACGCGTCAGCGCGCGTCTGGGATATGCGTACCAAGGCGCAAATACACGTTCTTTCAGGACACACGGGGACCATCGCGGATGTTAAATGCCAGGATTCAGACCCCCAGGTTATCACGGGCAGCATGGACTCCACCGTGCGGTGAGTGAAGGCTGTCATCATTTCGTCGTAATAGTCTCATGACGTGCTTGATAGGCTATGGGACTTGGCGGCAGGCAAAACCATGGTAACACTGACGCACCATAAGAAGTCCGTGCGTGCGATTGCCATCCACCCGACGGAGTATTCCTTTGCAACTGGCTCGGCGGGTGGAAACAACATCAAAAAGTGGAAGTGTCCCGAGGGCGCCTTCGTCTTCAACTTTGGCGGACACAATGCAATCATCAACACGTTATCAGTCAACTCTGAAGGCGTATTCTTTTCCGGCGGTACGAGCGTCTTCCTTTTATCCCAGACATCTCGCTGAACGAACAACCTGAACCATAGCTGATAATGGTTCAATGACATTTTGGGACTATGCGACGGGGACACCGTTCCAGAACATGGAAGACATACCACAGCCGGGCTCACTTGAGGCGGAGGCGGGTATATTTTGTTCAACATTCGACATGACAGGCACGCGCTTGATTACAGGTAGCGCGGACAAGACTATCAAGGTACGGTCAAGTTGTCTCAACTGTTGACCTTTGCTAACTGTCTCTTCGCGAAAAGGTGTACGCTGAGCAGGCATCATGATTGTCACTTGAACTGTAACATAGACTCTTGTATGCTGTCCTCGTCATCTGCTTCTACATTCGCTCCAGGCTCCAATATTAATAGTCGGGCTTATGGTGGCTCCTTGTTTGCCTCTGCTTTAAAATGTCAGGAACCCTATTGACTCGTCAGATAGGCAGGGTGTGTTGTCCAAAAGAATTGACATCAAGACAAGATATATGTATTGAGAGTGTATGGTTACTACGGTGCACATCCGAATTTGGCCGAGAAAGCGGAGGTAGTCTGCCGCGCTTGTGATCGCTTCGAAGGAACGAAAATGCGGCTTTGATGTGTGCGTCCGCTGCACGATCGATTTCGTCTTCGGCGGTTTGTAGGAACGGCTTCCAGACGGCGAATCCCGGGTTGAAGTGCACACGACGCGGATGTCGGAAACGGTCGCACCTGGAAAAAAAGTAGGGTGCATACTGTGCGATAATGCGGGAAAATAATTCCATATTTGGACATGACTCGGGTCGTGACCTCATTGAATGGAGGGAGGCGTCCGTTGCGTTGGCCGGGAGTGGCTGGCTCGGAGTCGAGTCCACATAGGAACCACCCAACCCTGTCGTGTACCCTCATGGCAGCAACGCGCCATGTTTCAGACAAGCCCCTTCCCATCACTCCGGCGCATAAACCCTCATCCAAGACGCTCACAATTGAGAGCAGCAATCACTTGCGACAATTCCTCAGCCACATTCTTGAGGAAGAAACCGGGTATCGTGATGCAGACAAGGATGCGTGGGTCACCGGCATAGCGGATGCTCTGAATAATGTCGTGAGGGCGGCGAATGAGGGTATGTGGCTTGCAGGGATACGACGTACGAGGACCGCGAGGCGAGAGCGCGAAGAGCGAGTCGCAGCCGAAGATACGAAGCGGGAGCAAGAGCACGCCGTCAAAGAGAAGGAAACCGAAGCGCGGAATAGGGCAAAACATCGCCCGTCCTCTGTCCCCGATACAGCCAAGCAGACTAAAGAGGTGGATGCTGTGGCAGCTGAGGCAAAGACAGAGGTTCCTCGTGCCCTCAAACCTCCCTCTGAAGACGCGAACCGAAACCTGCGGGCGTTACAACAACTTCGCAATCTCGCCAATAGACGCCCTCCGTCATCTTCAGGTGACCCAGAGCGGGCGCGCCATCTCTTACTAACGGTTGCCGGACCCGATCTCCCAACCCCGCGCCCGTTCTCTTCGGTGACAGCGGGCGACTTCACGGCGCCAAGGTGTACCTTTTCTCCTGGCGTCTACTCCCTTCCACCCCCCGATTTGTTCGGCGAGGATCCAGATGACAACAACGAGGCTGTAATCAGCAGCGCGCTCTATGGGCTCAAGGAGTGGGACGGTGCGTCTCACTTGCTGCTCCATTCTGGCCATATCAACTGACCTGGCCCTACTTAGTGAATTTCCCTGAAACTCATGACAAAATCGAACTCATTGGTGGTACATTTAAGCTGAATAGAGTGCGCTCTGCAGATGAGCATGTCTCTCTGGTGCGAGTCCTCAGAATATCTGTCTACTTCCTCCTGTCCCTCCTTCTGGAACAATACTTCCTCTCCAATTCCTCCATCGAACTTCACTACCCAGAACCTCCACCGAGGCCAGTTTCCCCTCCTCCGCCTCCAATTGTTCACAGAAACACTTCCTCTGAAGTCCAGATAGAAGTGAGGCAGCGAAAGCGGGATATCTTACGTCAAGGCCTCTGGTCCCTACTCCATAGACGTCTGCCTCACGCCGTTACTATCAATTCGTCAGGACCTCGTGACGCGTCGCTGGATCTCTCGCTTCGCGAGCAGCATCCACCTGCAAGGGCCTCTCTTGATACCTCCCTCGGTCCAACCCAACCGCGTCAACGCCGCTTCTCGATCTTTGGGGAGAGTCACACCTCTCTTCCACCTCCGGAACCCTCTCAAACCCCACACGACAGACCCTACCAAACTGCGCTGCAACGTGTCGAGGAGGCCAAAGCCCTTCTATCCACCTCTCCTGGCCTTGTCATCTCCCCACCCCAACTCCTCGTGCGCCTCGCTGAATTGGAAAAGGCAAACCCTACGCGTCGTCTGACCGGAGACGAACGAAGTGGCCTGACCAGCATACTCGGATGGGAAGGCAAGAAGGCAGCTCTGCGCGGCAGTATGACGGGGACGGTTGGCTTTCTACGACAACAGCAGCTTTCGTTGCTCTATTCCGAATATGTCTACGACCCTGACCGTACGTCTCGGTCCTCAGCGGATGGTTCGTCCATCAAATTTGTGGATGCCGAACTCAAACCACATACGCACTCTGGGGCTCGTGTACGCTGGGTCACGTATATGTACTACGGGGTTGGTGATTGCGATCAGTGCCTCGGCGATGTGATTACATCGACATGTAGTCGGGCTGAAGAGCCATGTCCGCAACCGGCCTGCAAAGTTCTTCAGGGGCGGCACGAGCGACGATGGACCCACGGCGGTATTTGCGTGACCGCGAAGACGGAGCCACAAGTTCCTTTTGCATCGCCTGACGTCCGATCGCAGGAAATTGAGATGTGGCAAAGCTGTAGGATTTGTCAAGAGTCGACGGCACGATGTAATATGTCTGATGGCACCTAGTATGTCGCGCTCTTTTGGCTCCTGCAAGTGTGTTAACCGTCTCGTCCAGTTTATTCTCGTTCGCAAAGTTTCTTGAATTGTTACTGTATTCACCCACCATCTGTACCCTTTCGCATACCCTCTGCACTCACACGTCCCCTTCATCAACCAGCTCACCTCTTCCAGCATCGCGCTTCAATATCATACGTCACTTCTCACACAAATCCCACCGGGTTTCCTTCACACTTTCTCCAATTGACGACGTCTTTGATCTCCTAATGCCAAAGCTGCAATTCACGAAAGGTGGTTGGGTGGAGAAAAACCCACAAACGACAGCTCCAAACCCGGCTCCCGATGACCCTGACAAAAAGGAGTTGAGGCAAGAGATCAAATACTGGTGGCAAGCCGTAGCTGAACACTTGGATAAAGTGGTCCGTTTCTTTTCACCTCCGCTTCCTGCTGTACCTAAATCGTCCTGCAGGAGGCCGAGTTCACCGGCGGTGATCCTTCATATCGCAAAAGCCTGCCCCGGCTACCCTCTACGGATGATGCTTGGGAGACCCCATCGGAGGAACGGCTCACACCCAAGGGTCTCCCTGTCTCCCTTCCTCCGACACCAACTCATTCTGCCCAGCCTTCCCTCTCGTCGTTGGCCACCATAACGCCTACGCGCCCCGGTTCATATCCTTCCTCCGATGCCCCCGTTCCTTCTGACGACCCCATTGCCATGGAATCCCCCATCCACCTTTTGATGAACATGCGATTTGCGTTCCATCGTGCAGAGCAGGCGTTGTACTTGCAACTGCGCGACACACCTAATGCCATACTGAACAATACCCGACGGGAGTTCCATTCCGCGGCACACGGCGCGAGCCGCCGGCTAGCCGCGTGGGAGGTCAAGCACATGTCAAAAGACGCACGACAGCGTCTCGCAGCTGATCGTGAAGCTATTCAGAAGCCTCAGTGGTGGCATTCCGGGTATCATGCAGTTCCCGGCGGGAACGTCATAGTTCAAGAAGAGGATTGGGGTAGCATCATCGCTTTCACACTCAGGTACGTCTCTTCCACTTCTTTCATGATGCGAAGACTAGACTGCTTCGCTGCAGCTCGTTGGACTATCAGCGCGAGCTCGCGAGCATGTCAAATCCCCGGGCAGCACAGACGTCTCCCGCACCGCCACCGTCGCGATCTGCGGGATCACGCCAGACGACAGTAACGACGCTTGGCCGATCTTCTGCCTCCGCTAGCACATCATCGTTCAAATTCTTTGGTTCATCACAAAAACCCGATCCAGACCGTGAAGACTGCGTATGGCACGAACCCGAAGCATGTTCGGCGGTGGTTACTCGTAAAGAGCACCCGCGCGACCCGACAGCACTACTCTCGCTCCGGGATGTATTACGGCATAAGGTACCTGCGGACGGTGGGGCGGGAACCACATCATCGGTATTCCCGTCGGTGTCACGTATGGTCAACAATGGAGCGCCTCCCTTGGCATGGGCGAAGCCTGCGGTCGAAGTCAATGTAGCAGCCGTGGACGGACAAGTCACGGGTATGCCCGAAGCGGTCGTTACCGCTGGTCGGATCCTGCACGAGCTGGATGCTGCGTCGGTCGCGTCGTCAAAGACCAACAACTCGGCGTTCGTCGAGACAAACGTTCATCGTGGCAAGACGTCCTCTGTGCTAGGCGACATCACCGGCACGGTCGGCCCGGTGCACCAAGACATCCATTCGCCGACTCCACTTCGCGCGACAACCGGGGGAGTCCACGCGCTTGTTGACTCGCGTTCTCGAACTTCGACGGCGAGCACTACGCAGGATGCGACAGAGGCAACGACACACGACAACTCCGTCTTTTCGTGGACGAGCAGCTTGACCAACGCGATGCGGTACATGCTCAAGGCGGAGTTTCCTGTACAGCCCTCCTCGCCGGTGGCGAAGAATCACCACGGCCTCCTCTCCACCGACCCGCTTACGATCGACGAACGCCCTCACATCAAATACGACTGGACGATCGGCAAGCGGCTCAAGTTTAGCTGCACGGTATACTACGCGAAACAGTTCGATGCGCTGCGGCGGCGGTGTGGCGTCGAGGAGGTGTTCACGAAGAGCATGGCCAAGTGCGAGAATTGGAAGGCGGAGGGCGGTAAGAGCCGGTCGAACTTTTGGCAGACTTCGGACAGCCGGTTCATCGTGAAGACGTTGGTCAATGCGTGGAACGTCGCGGACTTGTAAGTAGACGGATTCCCTCTTTTTTGTTTTTGTTTTGGCAGTGGGCTCAAGCGTCACCTAGGCAAGTACTTATCGATTTGGCGCCTTCGTATTTCTTGCATATGGAGTCTACCGCGAGCAGGGCGTCAATCCTTGCGAAGCTTCTCGGTTTTTACACGGTCGAAATTCGTAACCTGGAGGCAGGTACCGTGCAGGCAAAGGCGGATCTACTCGTGATGGAGAATCTGTTTTATGGTCAGAAGCCCACGAGGACGTTCGACCTTAAGGGTATTCAGGGTCGCAAAGTGAAGGCCAATTCAAGCTCTTCGATGTCAAAGACGTTATTTGATAGCGAATGGATAGAAGGCGCGTGTTATTCTGTCTCTGTTGTTGTCATGGCAGTTTATTAACAAAACCTATGATGTGATGTAGGCCAACAGCGCGCTCTCACATTAGTAAATCCCGTTTCCAAAGTGATCCTCCAGGAGGCCGTGAGAGCGGATTGTGACTTTCTCTCAAACAGTAATATTATGGACTATTCGTACGAGTATTTCTGCCATTTACCTCTCTGGTCCCTCACGAGAATTTCTAGGCTGTTACTCGGTGTCTACGGGGAGAGGAAGCAGATCCACTGCGGCTTGGTGGACACTATCGGCAGCTACACGTTCGCAAAGACCCTCGAGTACAAGGCGAAGGGCCTTTCTGGGAAAGACGGGAAGGATATCACGGTTATCCCACCGCACGAGTACAAGGAACGCTTTGTGTCCGCATTGGATGGGTATTTCATGGCATGCCCAGGTACGTGAGACAACGCCGCGGTTTGACGATCACCGGTTTGATCGATCGATTATTTGTTTCAGACAAATGGACTAAACCCCCAGACGAGAAAAAGTTGATACATGACCCAGCGCTATTGCCCAGCGTTCTCTGATACTAAGTTACCACGCTCCGTTTTGGCGCTCTTCCAGGGGTGGTGGCGTGAGGACTCTGATGGCTTATTGCTATGCATTTTTCTCTCATTTTATGATTGTGTAGAACGCAGATGTACAATTCAGACAACATTTATACGTGAAATCCCACATCCACCCACTGTCATCGAGGACCATAGGTAAGGTGACCCGTATCATGACCGTGAGAGCAATAGAGAGTCCACTGGCACCTCGGTATGGACAAAGGGCTCATAACCCTAGGGCGTCTACTGTACGTGATCTGAAGCGTGTGATCTGCCTTGTTGTATGGCCAGTGCTTTAACTTACTGGGTCGAAACCTACGCTTTCGTGCTTAAAACTCACAGTAAACCTAATTGATGCTTTGTTCCAGTGCCCTTTCCAGCCTCGGCTGGACTTCGATCGCTCAGAAGAACCTGGCCAAGCGCGAATGCGCTTTTCCGACTTTTTCTTTGACAAATAACCCTTACCTGAAAGGGTCCAAAAGACCCTTTCATATTCACAACCTGGGCCTCCCTCACGGGTGCCTCATAGTGCTGTAAACATCGCGCATCGTCTCTCTCGCCTCCACGTTTCGGTTATGTACTTACGACTCGTCTCGGGGGACCACCGTTTACTTACGGACGAATAGCTTCTTAAATGTGGTTCGGACACGACTACGACCCGCCTTTGTACTAGTTACATGTCATCGGGGATATAAACTGATCCAAAAAAAAAAAAAAAAGAACCTGGCCAACCGCGTTGCTCTATCATAGGCGAAGCGAGATCAGACAGCATAGAAACACAATGAAAGCCTCATTGTGACGTGATCACCATATCAGGCCTATATCAGGGGTGAGATCTGTGAGAGAGGACAGTTTCGGGCGTCAACTTGAAGTTGTTGTGAAGGCATTGACCGCCGCACAATCAGTTCTTATACTGTAGTCGCACCCACGCAACTGCACGCCACTACTCCCGATTCAACAACAAGTCATATTCAATGCGAGATATTGAATGATTCACATTATTGTTCCCACATTCTTTGAAGGAAATGCAAGCGGCCGCCGTGTTTCCATACCACCTACTACCTTGCGTCCCTACTAAAGCTCTAGCCCTTGCAATGGAAGCTCGTCTCTTGGTCTCCCTGTGATGAAGAACGTATTTTTCCTCGCTGCAATTGTCACACCCCTCCTCGCACTTGCTGAGCCGGAGGGTTCTCCCTTTGCTGAGCTTGTGCGTAGGCTACCAGGCCAGAATTTGCATGCACGGTCGAATACTATTGACCCGTCTTCCGTCTCAAAAGAGTGTCAATCGACGTGCACGCCCATCATCAAAATTCTCGATGTACGTACAGAACTTTTTTTCCTCACCCGAGCGTCGTTTGCTCATTTTTTTTGTGTGTCGTCGGCACCCTAGGCTTGCAATGGCGTCGCTTCGTGCGAATGCACACAAGCAAACTACGGTGCTCTCGGGTCCTGCCTGAACTGCCTCCAAGCACTCGCCCCGCCATACTTCCTGTTCTCACCCGCTCGGGACTACGCTGACAGTGAAGTCCGCTCACCTTCCCGCCACTTCGTCCCCACTGACGTCGCAACCGATGTAGCTTTCTATGGCGTGTGCGGTATATTTGGGTTCGTGCTCAACGAGATCTCGATCACCGCGACCCCGACAGGAATTAAGTCTACGGGCGACCCGTTTTCCATTTTCGATTTGCCGACCCCAACCTCTGGCGCTACACCACTGGTGACTTTCAAGTTGCTCCCTACTCGGGCGGCGGGCTCAACAGCAAAGACCGGAGGTGCTGTCACGCTCAGCGCGCCCCGGAGTCTAGAAGCCTGCGCTGTCGTGGCTTTCGCCGCAATTGCCATTTTTATGGGCGGATTGCCTCTGTGACCTTTGCGCAACGAGAGGCTGGCCCTCTCTCCAGATACCCATATTCCCTATCTTCAAAAAACATTACTTGGTGTGGTGACCACCGCATACATTCTTTTGAGGCGTGTAGAGTTTATTTGTCAGTCTGTCCTTATATGTGAACCGTGTAGAGTTTCGCAGAGCGATGCTGTATACCAGTGTGTCCTTCGTAAACCAGTGGTAGCATTGTAGCATGGGCCCGGTTGCGATCATGCAGAAAATATCCTAGTAAACCCCGCCGTCGCGGCACCGAGGTTTGGGAAATACTCGCACCTGTGAAGGTGGCGACGGGAAGACGTCATTATATCCTTCTGAACTCCAAACTGAAGTCAGTGCTCTGGAAGCGGCCTACAGGCGTTGAAAGGACAAGTTGAACTCGCCTAGCGACTTTCCCTTCGAGTGCCCATGCCTCGCGGCGTCTACCAGTAGCAAGCCATTTCGATGTTGAGACTTGTTAACCTTCGAGTCGAAGGTGCTGTATCCCACTGTCTTGGATCCTGTTTCAAGTATATCCGCGCTGCGTCGATCGTTCCTCTCGCCCAACGATCTCGCCCAACGACCGGACATCGGGCCGCCAATGTGCCAGCGCTCGCGCCAACGACTGAAGTTCAATCCGACTCATGATCCCAAGCATGATCCCCAAGTTCATCCCAGTCATTGTATTGCCGCCAATATGTCCTTCTCCAAGTCGCAAGGGACGAACATAAGTCGAAGTTTCCCCGTTACCCTCTGATGTAATGCCGAAAGGTGGAGAGGAAAGTGCTGGTGTCATTCACCTGCACTTCGTCGTGTTAGGCAAGACATTCGAGCTTCTTCGTTCGACGTTTTATCTCTACTCCGGGGGAAGGACCTCTCCCTTCTCCGTATCCCGTCCGAGTCTACACTACTGCAGCTTTTGCACATAATGATAACGATCTTGATTCGCCGTCCCTACCATGTCCTTTTAGCGTCCGCCAGATGACGCTGGCTGGCGATGGGGCTGGGAACGATATTAGGCAGTGTTTCTGACTGAGCAACGCTTAACTCGGATGTTGCGATCGACCGCGTGAATGCTGCGCTGCTGATGCTCTCTCTACGTCGCTCTTTGTATCTTGAGTGGGTCTGGTATGTATTTCCCCAGAAACCTGTGGGGTTGAAGTTGGAAATGATCATCTTACGGCCTGAAGAGAAGGTAGCATCCCGACCCCCCTTCGCCAATTTACTGTTGTGGAGGTGCTGAGGCGGAACTTTCTGGCAATCTGGAGAGAAAATTACCAAGTTAGGTTGTGATGGTGGGTGCCGTATGTGGGTAACCACTGTTAGTTAGAGATCGACTCTTTGTATCTACATTAGCGTAGCAAGTCAGTGGCCGTTACAGAAGCAACGGAAAAGAATTGTGTGCCTTAGATGAACGCACTATCCATTGGGGCCCAAAAAAGACGAATGATAGAAAGAAGAGAAAACGGCGTACGTTCCGGCCCCGTTGTGTCCGAGATATGATCGCGCCAGCCTGTCCGCTCGTGTGCACCGCGCGGTCTGCAGTCAGCATCCACGCGCTTCCGCCAGCCCGCTAAAATAACCAAGAGAAGCAGAGTGAGGTTGACAGTGTCCGAGTTGACGACAACTTCCGCTTTGCTTGGCGAGTTCGGGAAGCAGGCCGTGTGCCTTGCTCCCGGTCTCCACGCGCCGCACGTTCAAACGCGGTCCCGTGATTGATTGCCTCTGCAAGTCCCCGATGCAAGCCCGGGCCGACGCGTCGCCTTTGCCTTGCGCAGGATCCCTCTTGCGCAACGTAAAAAACAGTATAAAGTCGCTATGAAAGCAGAGGGCGAATTTAAGTTTCCTTTCGACTTGTATTAGCGACGGTGGCGTGTGAGTCTTGTTGGCGCCATGGGCAAGGCCACGGAAAAAAAATAAAATTACCGTAACGGCGCGCATTACAACTTGGGGTACACCATCATAGTTCAGCGGCAACCTCTTCATACCTTCTTCCTCCACAAAACTCAGGTCACTATTCATACCACTAATGAGTACTCATAGGCAGGTGCTCATTTGCCATTTTCCCAGACCCCTTGTCTGATTAACCCCAATTAGCGATCGTCCTATACCGCCGCCCGATTTCACTGAACCGTCATCAATTAGACATCACGGGTGTGCCTCATGTCATCATTTACCATAATGCCAGATTAGTTGACTGTTTAATCGTCGCTTCTCCCCAATCAATTCTCATCCGCTTTCCCCTCCAAGTGATTTGTCCTCTGGAACCACCTCACACGGCGCTTGTGAAGGCCCAAAGGTCGAAAACATGACTCAGATTTACTGCGAGAAACGAGTGAATGTACGGGCTCAAGGTCCGTCTTCAATCGTTGCGTAACCGCAACAGGCACTGACGGGTGTTGCACAGGCGAGAGTCACGGACGCACAACGACAATCAACATACTCCCGGATGATGTCTTGCTCGAAATATTCGACTCATATCGAAAAAATCAAGACCCTTTTATTTGGTATCCTGTATGGGAATGGCACATACTGGCGCATGTTTGCCGAAGATGGCGACACGTCATATTTGGATCACCATGGCGTCTTGATCTCGAACTTCTCTGCACAAACGGAACGCCTGTGAGGAAGACTCTGGGCTGCTGGCCACCCTTTCCTATCGTCGTCAACTATAAGCGTTCCAGGGACCCTAACCAGACATTTACCCCTGGGGATGAAGATAGTTTCCTTGCCGTACTTGAGCACCCCGATCGTATACGCTATATCGGCATTTGCACACCGGGCTCGCAATTAAGAAGGGTGGTGATGGCGATGCAAGAGCCAGTTCCGTTACTGACACATCTTGACCTTTGGTCGGAAGATGGGAATGCGCCTGTCCTTCCCAGTGGGTTCTTCGGTGGATCTGCCCCGTCTTTACAGGGTATGCACCTGGATGGTATTCCCTTTCCGTCATTACCCACTCTTCTTTCGTCGACCAGTGACCTTGTCAATCTCTTTCTCGGCGACATTCCCGAGGATGGTTACATTTCACCGGAAACGATGGTTGCATGTTTGGCCGTGTTGCCCGAACTCGAAATGCTTCACCTCGGATTTCGATCGGCTATGTCCCCCTCTGATCGAGTACACCCACCCCCTGTAACACGGGTTATCCTTCCCGCTCTCACTGACTTCGAATTCTATGGTGCTAGCGAGTATTTGGGAGCCCTTGTTTCCCGAATCGACAGCCCTCAACTAAACAAGGTCCGCGTTGGTTTCCTGAATCAGTTTGTTGACATTCAAGTTGCGCAACTCTTCGAGTTCATCGGTCGCTCGGAAGACCCCGAACTGACCCTATTCAGACATACCAATGTGGTCTTTTCAAGTCGCTGGGTCTCCTTCGATATGTCTCTACATCATAGAGATTACCAATATTGGGGTCCTGTTAGGATCCTCGTCTCATGCAGATGGCTTGACCTGAAAGTTTCGCGCATAACCCAGGTGTTCATCCAATTTTCGGCTCTACTCTCCAATGTGGTCCATCTCAAACTTGTGGCTGAAGTCGACGAGGCCGATGAATTCGAGGATACAGACGAGGTTGAGTGGCCGGACCTCCTCCGCCAATTCTCCGCCATGAAAACGCTGTGTGTATCTCCGGAACTCGCGGAGAGCGTTGCTCTTACACTGGAAGACATTGCCCGGGACCCCGAGATGGCCGCTGAAGTGTTGCCAGCCCTCGAGTTAATTTTCTTAGGGGCTCAGCCGGTCTCATTCATTAACAACTTTGTCGCTGTTCGCCAGCTTTCTGGTCTCCCTGTAACCATCGTCGACACGGAAACGGAGTTTGACGAACGACTGAAGTCCTACGCCAGCGAATAAGAGCCCAGTTGCGTATTCCATATCTGGTACCTTACGATTCAACGGTTCTAATTGTCCTTCTGTAGCATTCACGACACCACTATAGACGCAGACGGACGTTTCATATTTCATTTAGACTACGTCCACGTGTCACGATACGTGCAATTCGTTTGAATATACAGCCATTTTCGTATGTCTGCGGAATTGCTGTTTTTGGGGGCAGCGTGTGTGATGTGCTTCAGCGGTCGAGAAGAACTAACCATATCGCTTCGACTGGGCCTGAGTTGGCAGTGGCCTCTCGCCGCTCCCCAATCAATGCGAATCGAGTGACCAATGCCAATTCAGCCTATGGGCAGATATAGTACAACGACATGAATAAGGATAGAGAGCGAACCTGGAAAGCTCGGAGCACGTTAGACAACTTCCCATCGCATTGCTTGATCTCCGTCAATAGATCCCTGGGTAAGAGCCCTCTGAAACTTTTTTTCTCGAGCGCTTCTCCAGAACGCGCTCGATCTTCTCTAGCTCTCTGGTATTTCATTAGACTGGGGACCACGGAACGAGATAGGATCAGAAGAGAGATGAACATTTGAAGAGAACCCAGGATAGCGAGCGGGCTAGGTGGGAGACCTTCCTCGTTCAGGTTGTGCTTTCCATACATCTTGCCGATGTTGACGACGATGCTCGCAACTCTGGCGAGCTTGCGCATCACCGATTTACACTCCTCTTTGTATTGCCTCACTTCCTGGTGACGCACTCATCAAAACGCAGGTTGTCAGAAGGCAATATGTAACGCGTGCATCTCGCATGGTGAGTGCTTGGAGTAAGAGACCCACGATGGGGGCAATATATGAGAGCTTAGCTGCTAAGGCACTCCCCTCCTTGAGAGCTGCGAGAGATGTTTGAATCGCGCTCAACGTAACGTCTTTATGGGTTCCTATCCGCCTAGCTGGGATAAGGTAGCGGTAGTAGCATCCCAAAAATATCATAATGGCTCCTAGTTCAAATTTACGAGCTAGGAGTTGATCGTCGGACGTTGCAAGACGAGATGTGAGGATCATTTTACTGAGAGAATACGGTTTGGGAGACAGCCTCGACAATACTGGATGGTGGTAGAGAGGAGACGCCGAGATAGTACGAATACTCTCCAGTAGGAACAGCCCCGGTGGAAGCAATGTGTACGCTGGCGGTCACAAGGCTGCTCGCAAAGGACCAGAATATAAGTTGAGATAACTAACCTAGGAGGCTGTGATGCCATGATACCGATAGTGCCGTCGCAGTGCACTGTGCAAAATACGGAACGGAAAAGAATATGTCGGTCCGCTGCGGGCTGCATTGGACTCAGCAGAGTTCCTCTCCGCTCTCCGAAAACCCTCGGCAGACCTGAGAACTCCCTTCCATATGTACGTACGCTTCTCATCTTCCCACTGTCGCTCGATGTTCGGTACTACCTCTACTGCCTCTTCCATCGCTCTTCCTTCTCCACTTGCCAGATCCTCTTAGAATCGTTCATTGTCCTGTTCATCAACAGCTCTCAAAGACATTACATGGTCCAGTGAGATGAAGGTGCGCATATCTTTCCCTGTGGCCACCGCCGCGTGGTGCGTGGGTTAGGACAATTGATTCGCGAATTTTATGGTATGGGGGAAGGTGTTGGGCACCACAAGCCGGTGGTATGCTTGTACCTCCCGCTGTCTCAGGTGCTAGATCCAAGCTCTCGCTGTTCCCACACGAGGCCGCCTCAGGCAAGGCCTCAGGGCTCTTCGTCCGACTTTGTAAATGGCTACGTCCTTCATCATTCGGCAGGACGCGTGCATCTTGCGTAGTTAACGTGGCGTAGCTTACAGTAATTTTACAAGAAAACATCATCTCTTCCCTCGGGCTTCCAACAACACGCCAGTAAGACATCCGTATCACAGTCCGTACAATGACAAATAGCACATCCCAAAAGTCAGAAAGCCAGTTTAGTCAAACATGGCATCCATTCGAAGCCTGGGACTCCTAGCACGGGCTTTTCAGTTCAGATCTGGAGTCTTTCGCCGCCGTACGGGTGCTGTGCGATAGCCGGGGAAAATCCGCGGTGGTTGGTTACTTGAATAGAAGCCAGATAGATGAGTCGAACGCCAGATGACCCCATATTTCGGTGCACATGATGCAGTGAATTGCACTGTCAGAACTACATACCTAGAACGCTCACCTCCTCATGCATCCGCAATATATATGTCCTTGTACCATCTACGCTTCTTAAGCCTTCTCTAGTCGGCTGAAGGCCCACATGTACTCGTTCCCCACAGGTGACGGTGACATTGCGGAAGTGTTAAGAAATATCGTCATCATTCACGAAGCACATTCCGCACAAGGGGAATACAACACGCATACTATCTGGCGGCGCGTATATCAAATGTATTGTATTTCCTGTCCCCGTGTCTTCCACCTTGATGATTGCCCTTTTCTTGCGTCGTGCTTGTGGGGCCCCTCGTAGCCGCTGTGGTTGCAGTGTCGCCGCCTGGAGAAGATCAAGTACTCTTAAACCGCAACCGTAACGCGCGACCGAAATTTTTTTGGGCCTGCACGCACGGCAGTTTACGGCGATGCAGGAATAGCACCTAGTATAAACGTGTCATCCCGATCAGCCTGAGCGCGACGTTGACACTTGATGTGTGCTGTGCTCATCGTCAAATTTCTGCCCAATTACAGTAACTTACCATGCCTGTTCAGCGTCCGGATGACGCTGGCTGGCGATGGGGCTAGGAACGATATTAGGCAGTGTTTCTGACTCAGCAACGCTTAACTTGGATGCTGCGACCGACCGGGTGTATGCTGCCCTGCTGATGTTCTCTCTCTACGTCGCTCTTTGTATCTTGAGCGGGTCTGGTATTTCCCCAGAAACCTGTGGGGTTGAGGCTGGAGATGATCATTTTACGGCTTGACGAGAAGGCAACCTCCCATGGCTCAGCTAGAACCTTTTCGCCTATTTACTGTTGTGGAGGAGCCGGGGCGGAACTTTTTGGCTGTCTGGAGCGAAAAATACCAGGTTGTGATAAGGCGTGCCGCATGTGGGTAGCCACTGGTAGTTAGAGGTTATGTATCTACATTAGCGTAGCAAGTCAGTGGCCGTTACAGAAGCAACGGGAAATAATCGTGTCCCCTAGATGAACACACTATCCATTGGCTGTGGAACGCAAAAAAACGAATGATAGAAAATGGACCTGGAAGAGAAAACGACGTACGTTCCAGCCCCGTTGTGTCCGAGATATGATCACGCCAGCCTGTCCGTCGTGTGCACCGCGCAGTCTGCAGTCAGCATCCACGGACTTCCGCCAGCCCGCTAAAATAACCAAGAGTAGCAGAATGAGGTTGACAGTATCCGCGTTGACGACAACATTCCGCTTGCTCGGCGAGTTCGGGAAGCAGGTGTACCTTGCTCCCGGTCTGCACGCGCCGCACGTTCAAACGCGGTCCCGTGATTGATGCAATAGCAAGCCCGGGCCGATGCGTCGCAAGGTGCCTTGCGCAAGATCTCTCTTGCGCAACGTAAAAAACAGTATAAAGGTCGCTATTAAAGCAGAGGGCGAATTTAAGTTCCTTTCGACTTGTATTAGCGACGGTGGCGTGTGGGTCTTGTTGGCGCCACGGGCAAGGCCACGGAAAAAATAATAATTACTGTACCGTAACGGCGCACATTACAACTTGTGGCACACCATCATAATTCAGCGGAAACCCCTTCATACCTTCTTCCTCCACAAAGCTCAGGTCATTATTCATACCACTAATGAGTACTCATAGGCAGGTGCTCATTTGCCATTTTCCCAGACCCCTTGTCTGATAAACCCAATTAGCGACTGTCCTATACCGCCGCCCGATTTCACTGAACCGTCATCAATTAGTTATCCCGGGTGTGCCTCATGTCATCATTTACCATAATGCCAGATTAGTTGACAGCTTAATCGTCGCTTCTCCCCAATCAGCTCTCATCCGCTTTCCCCTCCAAGTGATTTATCCTCTGGAACAACCTCACACGGCGCTTGTGAAGGCCCAAAGGTCGAAAACATGACTCAGATTTACTACGAGAATCGAGTGAATGTACGGGCTCAAGGTCCGTCTTCAGTCGTTGCGTAATGACCGCACTGATGGGTGTTACACAGGCGAGAGTCACGGACACACAACGACAATCAACATACTCCCGGATGATGTCTTGCTCGAAATATTCGACTCATATCGAAAAAATCCAGACCTTACTACTTGGTATCCTGTATGGGAATGGCACCTACTGGCGCATGTTTGCCGAAGATGGCGACACGTCATATTCGGATCACCATGGCGTCTTGATCTTGAACTTCTCTGCACAAACGGAACGCCTGTGAGGAAGACTCTGGACTGCTGGCCACCCTTTCCTATCGTCGTCAACTATCGTTCCAGGGACCCTAACCAGACGTTCACCCCTCAGGATGAAGATAGTTTCTTTGCCATACTCGAGCACCCCGATCGTATACGCTATATCGGCATTTGCGAAACGGGCTCGCAATTAAGAAAGGTGGTCATGGCGATGCAAGAGCCAGTTCTGATAATGACACATCTTGACCTTTGGTCGGAAGATGAGAATGCGCCTGTCCTTCCCAGTGGGTTCTTGGGTGGATCTGCTCCGTCTTTACAGGGTATGCACCTGGAGGGTATTCCCTTTCCGTCATTACCCACTCTTCTTTCGTCGACCAGTGACCTTGTCTATCTCTATCTCGGCGACATTCCCGAGGACGGTTACATTTCGCCGGAAACGATGGTCACATGTTTGGCCGTGTTGCCCGCACTCGAACTGCTTCGCATAGGATTTCGGTCGCCTATGTCCCCCCTCTGGTCGGGTACATCCACCTCCTATAACACGTGTTGTCCTTCCCGCTCTCACTGGCTTCGAATTCTCTGGTGCTAGCGAGTATTTGGGAGACCTTGTTTCCCAAATCGACAGTCCTCAACTGAACAAGGTCCGCGTTAGTTTCCGGAATCAGTTTGTTGACATTCAAGTTGCCCAACTCTTTGAGTTCATCGATCGCTCGGAAGACCCCGAATTGACCCTATTCAGACATACCAATGTGGTTTTTTCAAGTCGCTGGGTCTCCTTCGATATGTCTCTACATCATAGAGATTACAGAATTTGGGGTCCTGTTAGGATCCTCGTCTCATGCAGAGAGCTTGACCTACAAGTTTCGCGCATAACCCAGGTGTTCAGCCAATTTTCGGCTCTACTCACCAATGTGGTCCATCTCAACCTTGTGACTGAACTCGATGAGGCCGATGAATTCGAGGATACAGACGAGGTTGAATGGCCGGACCTCCTCCGCCAATTCTCCGCCATGAAGACGCTGTGTGTATCTCAGGAACTCGCGGAGAGCGTTGCACTTTCACTGGAAGACATTGCCTGGGTCTCCGAGATGGCCGCTGAAGTGTTGCCAGCCCTCGACTTAATTTTCTTAGGTGGTCAGCCGGTCTCATTCATTAACAACTTTGTCGCTGTTCGCCAGTTTTCTGGTCTCCCTGTAACCATCGTCGACACGGAAACGGAGTTTGACGAACGACTGAAGTCCTACGCCGGCGAATAAGAGCCCAGTTGCGTATTCCGTATCTAGTACTTTACGAGTCAACGGTTCTAATCGTCCTTCTGTAGCGTTCACGACACAACTATAGACGCAGACGGACATCTTATATTTCGTTTAGACTACGTCCATGTGTCATGATACGTGCATTCGTCTGGATTTACAGCCATTTTCGTATGTTTGCAGAATTGCTGTTTTTGGGGGGCAGCGTGTGCGATGTGCCTCAGCAAGGGTGGGTGTTCCGGTCGTATTTAAGAGCGGCCCACTTTTTTTTTGAAAAAAACCCCTCCGCCCCTTCGTGGAACACATGGCAAATTGGTCCCAAAGGGACTCAATTATGACACAGTCGCCTCCTCGCCACCCCTAATATTTGTGTACCAGTTGGCCCCTGAGGAATGGTTTTAGAAGAGGCGACGTCAGCACTCAATATCTCTCAAACATAGTCTGAATTGGCAGTGGCCCCTCGTCTCCGCAATCAATGCGAATCGTGTGTCCAATGCCAGTTCAGCCTATGGGGAGATATGGTACAACGACACGAATAAGGATAGAGTGCGAACCTGGAAAGCTTGGAGCACGTTAGACAACTGCCCATCACATTGCTTGATCTTCGTCAATAGATCCCTGCGTAGAAGGAACCCTTGTCTTGGGAGCACTTCTCCAGAACGCGCTCGATCGTCTCCAGCTCTCTGGTCTGTCATTAGACTGGGGATCACGGAACGGAAGAGGATCAGAAGAGAGACGAACATTTGAAGAGAACCCAGGATAGCGAGCAGGTTAGCTGGGAGATCTTCCTCGTTCAGGTTGTGCTTTCCATACATCTTGCTGACGTTGACAATGATGTTCACAACTCTGGAGAGCCTGCGCATCGCCGATTTACACTCCTCTTTGTATCGCTTCACTTCCTGGTGACGCACTCGTCAAAACGCAGGTTATCAGAAGGAAATATGTAACGTGTGCATCTCGCATGGTGAGTGTTTGGAGTAAGAGACCCGCGATGGGGGTTAAATATGGGAGCTTAGCTGCTAAGGCACTCCCCTCCTTGAGAGCTGCGAGGGGTTTTTGAATCGCGCTCAACGTAACGTCTTTATGCGTTCCTATCCGCCTAGCTGGGATAAGGTAGCGGTAGTAGCATCTGGCAAAAAGCAATCAGCCAGAAATATCATAATAGTTCAAATTTACGAGCTAGGAGTTGATTGTCGACCGTTGCAAGATGGGATGTGGGGACCATTTTACTGAGTAAAAACGGTTTGGGAGACAGCCTCGACAATGCTAGATGGTGGTACCGAGGTAGAGAGAGACGCCAAGATGATACGAATACTCTCCAGTAGGAACAGCTCTGGTGGAAGCAATGTGTACGCAGGCGGTCATATGACCGTTCGCAGAGGACCCAAATGATGCCATACCGACAGTGCCGTCGCAGTGGAGACTCAGGTTGGAGCCTGGAGTGCACGGTACGGAAAATATGTCGGTCCGCTGCGGACCGCCTTGGACCATTCCTCTCCGGGTCCGTCGCCTCGGCAGACCTGAGAACTCCCTTCCATCTGTATGTGCGCTTCTCTTCTTCCCACTGCCGCTCGATTCTCGATAGTACTACCTCTACTGCCTCTTCCACCGCCCTTCCTTCCCCACTTGCCAGATCCTCTTAGAACTTTGAATCGCTCGTCTTGTTCATCAACCGTTCTCAAAGACATTACTTGGTCCAGTGAGACGAAGGTGCGTATCCTACCCTGTGGCCGCCGCCGCGCGGTGCGTGGCGTGGGTTATGGGTCAGGACAATTGATTCGCGAATTTTGTGGTTTGGGGGAAGGTGTTGGGCACCACAAGCCGTGGTATGCTTGTACGATTGTCGCGAAGATTGCGGACTTTCCCGCCTCCCGCTGTCTCATCCAGCTCTCCTGTTCCCACACGAAGCCGCCTCAGGGCTCTTCGTCCAACTTTGTAACTGGCTACGCCCTTCGTCATTCAGCAGATGTGCGCATCTTGCGTAGTTAACGTGGCGTAGCTTACAGCAATTTGACAAGACAATATCATCTCTTGCCTCCGGGTTCCGACAACACGCCAGTGAGACATCCGTATCACAGTTCGTACAAGGACGAACAGCACATCTCAAGATCAGCAAGCCAGTTTAGGCCAGGTAGATGAATCGAACGCCAGATGACCCCGTATTTCAGTATACATGACGCATATATGCGTGAGTGAATTGTACTGTGATCAGAGCTACATACCTAGGACACTCTCATGCATGCGCAATATATATGCCCCCGTACCATCCATCTATGCTTCCTGAGCTTCCTGAGCCTTCTCCAGTCGGCTGAGAGCCCACGTGTCCTCGTTCCCCACAGGGTGACATTGCGGAAGTGTTAAGGAATGTCGTTATCCTTCCGCACAAGGGGAATACAACACATACTATTTGGCGGCGCGTATATCAAATGTGTTGTAACC